>CAIGQW010052948.1:0-16392 GCA_903798125.1 Danio choprae | reverse complement strand
CACACACACACACACACACACACACACACACACACACATTGTTATAATGATGCTAGCCTATATAAAAAAAATCTCTGTGAGTATTTGCAAAGCAAAGTAAAACACTCACAATGAATTTCTCGGATCATCCATTATTAATGGCCGCCCTCTTTTGTACCTCATATGAAAGCCAACTGGTTCCAAATCCCAAAAGGTCATATATTTGTTTTACTTATTCATTCCATCCAATATAAGAGATGATGATTCTAACAACAAAAGATAAACTTTTCTTAAATCCAGGCTGAAGTTTATAATAAATGGACATAGGAACGAAGCACATTAAATTTACTGTAGCAAAACTTTAGTCAGATTTGTTTATTTAATTAACACATTTATTTTTTAAATTCATTTATTCCCATTAATTTCTGCGATGGTGTATTGGTTTTTGTTTTTGCTCTAAGAATTCATAAAGCACTTTTAATTGGCGCTCTGAACTTAATTGGCGAGACAGTATTAATTTCGAGCCCTAGAGAGCAGCGGACCTCAGGAACAAGCCAGTGGGAGACAAATTCATACAGCCCCCACGTGACTCATGATTTAACAAAATATGCATGATGGTTCGACGCAAATATAAATTGATTTTTCAGCGGCGCAGCTGTAGACGCGGTGGAAAATGTCGCTTTATATTTTTTAAACGATGTAATGTGAAGTCCATTTTAGATTAAAAGCACATTTACAGAGTATAATTTTACGACTTTCTGTACAATGCACGAAAAAAAAGCGATGCAAACTGTTTTAAAATGACTTGCACCAACTTAAAATCAAGTATAACGCATACACAACAGAAATGCTCTCTTTGCAAAAGAAATCTTCTAGACGTATTAGAAATTGTGTTTGGGTTTAATTATGGTAAGTAGATTATAATTAAGACACGATCAAAACCCTTATTTCCAAAAGTTGTGGGAAGAGCTCGTTAGCCGGCCAAGATAAGAAAAAATTGTCATGGGCGCTTGTTTCTTCTTCAGAAAGCTTCTGCACCCTCCAATAAGACAACCTGAATGCAAGCGTGTTTCCAAGCAGCACAGCAGATTAAAGATGGCATTAACTCTGACACATTATCAGCTTGTGTCTTATAAACAAACACCTGGCTTTTTGACAAGATCATGAGCTCCAAATACATTGCTGGGAAGTGTAACCGCAGGGAACGGTGCATCAGCGCTGTAAATGAACGAATTGAATATCCGAAGCAGTTTCGGTTTGTTTAAATCGTGTCGTTGATTGTAGGTGGCTCTTAAATTGTAATTTATGCTTATTGTAGCCGCTGCTTTAGGGGATGCAGTCGAGTCGTTAGCTGTATAACGCAGGCTATACACAACATACAAGACATTGATTCCATAATTGCATAACTGTCTCTAAATTATTGTTGTTTTCATATACATTACAAACCCTACTATAGCAATAATAATAATAATAATAATAATATATATACCATATATATATATATATATTTGCAATCCCTCTCTTGCATATAACTCTTGTTTTTGCTGTATGTGTGGGCAGCACAGTGGCACAGTGGGTAGCGCTCTCGCCTCACAGCAAGAAGGTCGCTGGTTCGTGCCTCGGCTGGGTCAGTTGGCATTTCTGTGTGGAGTTTGCATGTTCTCCCCGTGTTCGCGTGGGTTTCCCCCGGGTGCTCCGTTTCCCCCCACTAGTCCAAAGGCATGCGCTATGGGTGAATTGGGTAAGCTAAATTGTCTGTATAGTGTTTGTATGTGTGTGAATAGAAGTGTATGGGTGTTTCCCAGTGATGGGTTGCAGCTGGAAGGGCATCCGCTGTGTAAAACATATGCTGGATAACCCAGATTAATAAAGGGTTAGATTAATAAAGGGACCCCAGATTAATATAGGGACTAAGCCGAAAAGAAAATGAATGAATGAATGCTGTATGTGTCCAATAATGTCCGATTGTGGAAGTCTGGAAATCCCTAAGATAAACACTTGACTGATAAAAAGGCGCGCATTTGTTCACTGATCCAAATATTTAGGCTAGTCAGTGAATGAAAAATAACTGAATGCCATCCGTTCCCAAAATTACACATTAGTCTGAGCTGTTTCAAGAGAAACAGGTGCAAGCGACTGTTTATGTAGAGTGACAAATATACTAGAGGACAATTAGCTACAGCTCTGGCAATCACGGTTGAGGCCTGTTAAGCTGATCCGAACAGTGATGGCCTACAGTAGTAATAGAGGTGTAGTAGGCTGATAGGCTATTAATAAAAGGACCCACGGCATTGAAGGGCAGGCGTTAATATTAAAGTTTTATTGCACAAATATGAAAAGGCATGTTAAGCTCCCAAATCCTTATGCAAATGAAATCCTGTGTAATACCCTTAATTGAATACATGCATATTTATAATGCGCGCTCTCTGTCTAGTATAATGTTGGCTTATACATTAAACATTTCAGTGCGGGATAGCTATCTTAAGGCGTGTGCGAAATATTATATTGCGTGAATCCGTCAATAAAATATATATATATATAAAAAACTGCGCAAAAATGCGTATAGGCTGTTATATGAAACTTAAAGAGAATAGTTTGTAGACATAGGCTGAAGAACTTCTGAATATATCTGTGAAGAGACCGTATGCGAATTATGGGGGGATTTCGGGGGCTCAGCCCCTCCTTTTTTGAGGCTTAAATGAGGAAGTCAACACAAAAGGTAGAGGGGCTTAGTCAAAGTAAATAGGACTATCTTTTTTTTTAATACAAACAAATATGTAGCCTGTATATCCTACTTTGAAGGGTTTCATTAATGCTACAATTTTATCTGCCGCAAAATATCAACGTCAATAAACAAATCGCGTCTGCACCTCCACGCGTTATGTAGGCTAATCTATAATAACTACACACTTTAGATCACTTTATCATAGGTTTACGTAATACTAATAGTGATATTGCAGAAAATCACAATTCAATGATTCATTTTTAGTTCGAGTTACTGTGCCAAATTGATTAATTTGCATTGCGTTGCATAATTAAAACCTCCACAGATTATGCTATGACAATTACCTTTTCATTCAGGCTATAAAGGTAATAATTAACAATAAAATGAGGTTACCTTTAAAAAGTAAGACTATTTTCCCTGCTTCCACGGTTATTTATTATTCAGTTTCAACTCGTGATTTATTTTTTAAGGCATTATCCTTATCTGTCTGGTTTGTCAAACACTGTCTCTGATTTCATAAACGTCTGCTTCATATTCCTCAGTGCTGTTTCAGTCAGATCTAATAACTGGAGCTCGGTGTTTAATATGGTTTGTACTCAAACACCAGGGAAACCGAGTGCGTTTTGTCTGCCGCCTTTGTATCTCTCCCCGTGATAATTCAACCCAGCTCTGATCAAACCACTGATATTTCTGTGCTGAGATTTGGGGCTTTTCGCCACGTACGAATAGAGCAACACTGCCTACCCGGTGAACAGATCGTTAATCTCTTATCCAGAGAGAACCGTGAAAGCTGGGGAGAGAAAAAATAATAACACGACTATAAAAATTAGCCTATATATATTTTGACAAATCTAGTTAAATAATTATAAGACAAAGAAATAGGCTAAATAAAGGGAGACGGGACTAAAATGCACGATGATGATGTTGTTTTACACGCATCTGTTGGCTGTCGTGTAGGCTATGCGCGTCCTCGCAGCTCTGAATTAAAAGTGCATGGATAGTGCTCTTTCGTGGCCCTTCTTTTAACCTGTTAATGAGTTCAAGGTTTGCCCTTTACCTTCTGTCTGAATCAAATTCTTCCGATGAGGTGTGAGAGCGGAAACCAATAACAGCTTCTTCATCATCTCATGGAGACACGAGACTGATGCTGAGTTCAGGACAAGAGGAAAGATGTGTGTGCTGAATTATTGCTAAAGTATTACATAGGCTACATTATATTTACATGACCAAATATCTCCCAAACAGCTGTATTACTTTGGGAAATTAGTTACAAATGTATTTAAATGGAGGAACGAGCTTTAGTATCTTGTTTTAAGATATAACACGCTACAGTTTAATTAATTAGCCATTTATATTTGATTAGGCTATTATTATTATTATTATTATTATTATTATTATTATTATTATTATTATTATACGATTTTTTTAAAATAAAAAAATTATGCATGACAAATGCAGTAATATGTAAATAAACACTGAAATGCAATAATACGTATGTGGAAGAAGGAGGTCGTCTCTCCAGTCTTTCTGTCTGTAGTCTGTTAATTAGACAGTGTTGTGCATTCTAGGGGAGCGGAAGGGATCTGCTCTCTCTCTCTCTCTCTCTCACTCACACACACACACACACACACACACACACACACACACACACACTCCCTGCCGACCAAAAAGATTGTTGCGGCTGGTTTCCTCATGTTCTGATATCTCGGCTTTAAAAGATTGCATTGACACAGTGGATGATTAAAGATTAATTTGTATAAATAAGATTAAGCCGGTAGATTCGGAAATGCACATCAGCTTGAGTAGCATTTGCTGCTAATAAAAGAGTTTGCACACAATGCAAAAGTTCAGAATGAGAGTAGATGATTATTGCACTTAAAATAGAGCATTACCTTATGTCAGTCGGTTTTATAGAAATAAAACACCCCCTTTCTTGCAAGTGCATACTTGGCTAATTAAAAGCGAAAGCGGTTTCGAGTTAGTGTTGTTGCTAGAAGGAATAGGCCTACAGCTCCGACCGGAAGTTAACGATAATATATAGTTTTATTATTAATTAGATTACGCATTATATAGTGCTTTTTAACGTCTACCCCAAACCCAAACCGTCCCATCGCAATAACATAAAAACAGCAATTATTGTTGTACGTGGCACAAAATATATTATGCATTCCTTCTAGACGTAATACCAAGTTAATCTACTTGTCCATTTTCAGATATCGCGATAGTTCAGGTGTGTATTTACCTCAGCACGAGGAGCGCGCGCTGTTTTGCAAAGTCTACTCAGAAATGTATCAAAGAGAATTACGAAAGCCATTATAAACATTGAAACTTCAAAAGGGTAATGTTTTAAACGCTGAGGGCTGGGCAACCAGACTAATTACATGTAGGATATATAGTGACCATTCTGCTCGTGCCCATTAGCTGCTGTCTCATTATACAGTCACACCATTTGGAATTGATTATAGATTAGCTCGAGAGCGCGACTGCCTTCAACTTCTAATATTAACCTGTCAGTCTAGGGCCAAAAATCAGGGAATTAACCTGATGATTCCTGACTATTTCTTGTACTGTTTTTAAGAGAACCCCACCTGGCTAATTGGGTGCATGTTGATAAGGGGAGATTTTATGCTAAATATAGGGTGGTTGGGTTTCTGAAATGTATACCACCTGTAGATAAACATCCCAATTTAACTGGCGTAAAGCGAGGTTATGTGAGCAAGGTAAGTGTACTGCGATCTATAAAACATCAATAATTACTTGGAGCCTTATTGATTGTTTTACAACTTAAACATCCCAAAACTCTGTCCGAAGATTCTTTGGGAACTTTAAGTTTGTTCGTCCAATCATTATTCATGAGGATAAACCTCACATACAGAAAAGCACTTTCCAAAGCACCATAAGCTTTTAGCCTGTCTGCTTGGGGTTTGTCCCACACTTTTGGAGAACCTCTGGCTCAGTTTAGACCCGCGGGGGGAAAAAGAGAACATTTCTTTTGTTTGCCTCCATCCTTTCTCTGACTATTTGTCCCTGTAAGAGCAGTGAGCTTCTTTCCAGCATCTGCAGGCTGGATTAGCCAGAGGAGACGGAGCTTGTATTATATCCTGAAGGGGCTTGTACTGTAAAGGTTCACTACAAGTTCCCTCTCCTAGCCTTTCTCCTCCTAAACATACCGCCAACTTGAATGGGAGGATAACTCTTTGTTAACAGGGCAACTATTAACTCACATGGAGTTAATCAGAGTCAGTGGAATGGTGTATGTATTAACATCTGAATGGGCCATAGTCTCCACTCTGGTCTGCTTTATACACTGGGTCCTCAAAAGGGACAAGGCTTTGCGCTTTAAATGCTTCCTACTTCCCAGTATTGGTTTGGCCTGGAAGAGAAAGCTGTGTTTAAAAGTAAACACTTACAGAAAAACGCTTCCTGTGCGTGCTAATGTCACTGTTATCCAGATCCGGGATGCTGGATCCCAAAGTAGATGAATACTCTTTGATCTTTGACATCCATAAAATGCTCACATCCAGTCCTGACATGCTGTAAAAAAGACCGTCTTTAAAGATTCTGTCTTTAAAATCACAGCCAGCGACTCGGTTTACAACAGCAGCAGCTCTGCTCAGAGGAAACGTGGAGGAGATAGGTTTCCCGTTTCTTCCTAAAAACGAGCAGAGAAGCGCGTGTTTAATTGCAAAAATATTCCGGAGCATAAATGTGCCCGCGGCCTCCTGCTCTGCTCGCTGACAGCCTTGGCTGGTCAAAGACAATGTGTTCTGTCTTTGTCTGAGCCTTAGGTACACAGATAGCGTTGACCTCTTCATTCAGACCCCTGGCCCGCCGAACAGGAGGAAACACTAATTAACATCTTACAGCTCTCATTTGTTCTCAACACCACTGGAGAAGCAGAGTGTGAAAGCGCCTGTGCGTAGCTGTGTGTGCGTGCGCGGCTACACATAACACAAGTAAACAAGTTCTCTAGGAACATCATAGTGACATGCAATGCTCTAATGTCTTCCAACATTCGCGGAGAATGTCTTTCTGAAACTTTTGCTATAAATAACAAAGTGTCATGCTTTGGTACGAACGCCTACAACTTTTTTTTTTTTTTTTTTTCAGACAGCAAGCTTGACCCCTGTACTGCGCCCCGGTTTGGCCTCCTGCAGAAGTTGCAGCTCACGCTGGATTAAACTATGTAAATTGTCTATACGGTATCAGCTCTTCTGTTCTCCTCTGATTAGCTCGGCATGGTCTATTTGCTAAATCAGTGGCCCCCGTCCTCTCCGAGGCCTCGCTTATTTGTTCTTGATCATTTTATTGAGTCGCTGGATTGTTGTCGGGGGAAAGTAAAGCTGATGTGGAAACGTAGACTTAGTGGGATTTATCCATGGGAGTGAAAAGGGCCTTTTCTATGGTTTTGTTGGTTTAAACCTTGTCTTACCACCCCCGCCGCCCCCTCCTTCCACCAACCAGCCTAAAAGCTTTTGACATCTTCATCTAGTTCACAGTGGGCAGGCTTTGTTTGCTCTTGTCAGGAGAGCGGATGGGGTTTTGCCCCTGTGAGCCTAGTGGCACAAGCGCAGGACTTTACCGCGGACGAAAAGGGAAGGGGGTTCGAGGGAGGGAGGGGGGCAGCTTCTCTGCTCTAGAACGGGCCAAAAGCAGGACGCTCCCCTCCACCCACCCTCCTCTTTCAGATCCCCACAATATGGTCATTGTCCGGCGGTGAATAACATGGCCACTCCGGCGATGTGGGCCGCTTTGACTATGAACCAGATTTCTTTCTTCAGCGTGAAAGAAGTCTAATCCATGTAAATATGGGGATTCTGTAGATAGAGTTTTCGCTATGGAGAGCGCAGGGGGGGGATTGAGAGGGAGGGTCAGCAATTTAACCTTTGACCTGACAAATAAGGAGCATGAAAGTTCCAGAATTGGCAGACAAAAAGAGGCTCCCGCGGCTGATTGAGTTTTCTTTGTGGCGCTCCGCGGTACGAGGCTGACTGACAGATGACATGTTGTGAAGATGTTCACCATTGCTGGGCGCAGCACTGTACATGCACATGGAGGAAACAGCTGGCTTGTTTTCTTTTGTTTTTCTTGATCAAAGTCATGTGGATGATGATCTGGTCAATGCCAGACTATAAGAACTCCCCTTTTTCCCCCCCTGCGCCTGTAGCTCAAAACAGCTTTAGTGTTCTTTGGGTATAACGTTCCAGAAACCCCCACAAACACACAACACCCAAATGTCACTTGTAAAACATCAAGGGAGCCATAACATAGCTGGTAAAGACACAAAACATTGCCGTTAGCCGTGATGTGTGATATTGCAATGTTTACAATGGTGCACGGAGGACCAAAAACATTCTCCATTAAAATATAAAGTAAAAAATTACGAATCAGAATCGGTGTGTTTACACATATGAGGAATTTGATTACATTTGAGAGAAGCATCCACAAACAAAATGAAAGTGACAGGACACAAACAAAGATAAAGGAATTAAAAAGAGTGAAAAAGGTGTTAAGATATGCATAATTATAAACAAGGGGCCTCACGGTGGCGCAGTGGATAGCACGTTCGCATCACAGCAAGAAGGTCGCTGGTTCGAGCCTCGGCTGGGTCAGTTGGCGTTTCTGTGTGGAGTTTGCATGTTCTCCCCGTGTTGGCGTGGGTTTCCTCCGGGTGCTCCGGGTTTCCACCACAAGTCCGAAGACATGCGGTATAGGTGAATTGGGTAAGCTAAATTGTCCGTAGTGTATGAGTGTGAATGGGTGTGTATGGATGTTTCCCAGAGATGGGTTGCGGCTGGAAGGGCATCCGCTGCGTAAAACATATGCTGGATAAGTTGGCGGTTCATTCCGCTGTGGCGACCCCAGATTAATAAAGGGACTAAGCCGAAATGAAAATGAATGAATGAATAATTATAAACAAATGACCAAAATAAAGTTTGAATATAATTGTTTACTTAAAGGGACAGTCACCCAAAAATAAAATCTCTGTTATCAATTACTCATCCTTCACTTTAGATTAGAACGACACCATCGCTATCCATCTTTAACTACCTGTTCAGTTTGGCGTATTAATATTATACTAATAGTTTTGTCTATTGCTTTTCTGTTTCTAAATATATACCTGTTGATTCTCTTGGTTTTAGTTCTATGTTTTTATCCTTATCTCTATATTTTTACTAAATATTACTCTGTCTTATGTACAGCACTTTGGTCAGTCTTTGTGCTTTATAAATAAATTAACTTGATCCAAAGTTTTAGGAGTTCCCATTGACTTCCATAGTCATTTTTTTCCCTACTATGGAAGCGAATGGGTACAATCAACCAGCATTGTTCAAAAGATCTTATTTTATGTTCAACAGAAGAAAGTCACTTATAAAGGTCTAAAACCCACATATGTGGGAGAGTAAATGATACTCTATACTTTTACATGTGTACATTTACTGATCTCAGTATGTCCGGGTTACAATTACATTAAAAAGTTTCATCGCACTTTATTATTCAAGGTACAATTCTCACTATTAATACATAATTAATTATGACTTTTGCCTCAAACTCCGAATTTGCTGCTAATTAATAGTCACTAAGGTAGTAGTAGGCTATTGGGTAGGATTAGGGATGTAGAATAGGATCATGCAGAATATGTACTTCATAAGTACTAATAAACAGCCAATATCTTAATAATGGGTAGGTAATAAGCCACTATTTAGTAGTGAGAATTAATACTGAAATTAAAGTGTTACCAAAAGCTCGTATACAGAATAGTATCAAATTCAAAACTTCCAGGTTCCCAATTATAATTAAAAAAAACCCCATTACCATCTAAGCCTTTCTTTGACTTTCGTTTGTAAACATATTGTGAAAAGCATAGGTATACAAACCATCCTCGCCCCACAAATATCTTGTTCTACACTAGAAATAAAGTCTGAATGAAGTCTGGCTCAACAGGAGAGTGAGTAAAGGATGACAAAATCAAGATTTTTCTGCCGAGCAATCTTTTTAAAATGGCCAAATATGGTTGAAAACACCCAGGTAGTAGTATTTCCTCTTATACTCCCTGACTAAAACCTGTGTGTGTGTGTGTGTGTGTGTGTGTGTGTGTGCGTGTGTCATAGTGACCCCACCTCATCCAGACCTGTTTCTTTCATGACTTCCTTCCTGCTTTTAGGGTTTTATCGTTTCCTCTGGGAGAAGACAGTTTAAGAGGGTTGTCTGATCGGTTCTTGAGTAATGCATGTACTAGATCAATCAATTAAGGATCTGTTCTCTCATGTACAGAAAACATAGACGTGCGTCAGTTGGTTATGGACGAATTTTTGTGCAGCATTGCAACTGATCATTTAACTTTGCTGGACAAAATCGAGAGTAGATACGCGTGTATCGGTGTGCGTATTTGTGCATGAGAGAGCATGTTTGTGAGCGTCTTGATTGGCTTGTATGTTTTCTTTTCCTTTCATGTGTTTTTAGTCTCCAGTGCTTTGTTCCTTTTATAATTACAGCAGTGTTCTCCTCCGAGAGCTCTGGTTGCCGCGGTGAGGAGCGCACACACACACACACACACAGACACACACACACACACACACACACACACACACACACACACACACACACACACACACACGCACACTCCCCTCTCTCCTGCAAATACCCATTAACGTGTAGAGCGAAAGCTGTCTGTTTATACCTTTTATACAGGGGCACAATTAAAACAGAGCGAGATCAAAAAGATATTGAAGTTTTCTTTTGGGGGGATATGGTTCAAAAAATGCAGATTTAGATATTGATGGCAAGTCTTTTTTTAATAATTAGGGAGACGATGATCGTTAAGCTACCTCAGCAATTCAGTGCACACACACACACACACACACACACATACATACGTACACACACACACACACACACACACGCACACTGATGCTGTTCCTCATAGGATTGCATTGAAGATGATGTATGTAGTTTTAGTGTGGTAAAAATGTCAAAACAGTCAGCAAACATGCTTGTTTTCAGACACGTTTCCTTAAACATGCCATTGGTTGAATAATCCTACACTGCATAAATGCTTTTCTTAGTTATTTTTTTGTCTTGTTTCTTGTCCAAATATCTAAAAGTTCTTATATTAAGAAGCATTTCTAGGAAAGCAAAACTAAATGTCTTGTTTTTAGAAGTAATATGCCAATATTAAGTGAGTTTTACCTTAAAACAAGCTAAATAATCTGCCAATGCGGTAAGCAAAATAATCTGGTTATTCCTTTTGACATAAGATTATTTTTCTTAGCCCATTGGCAGATTATTTTGCTTGTTTTAAGGAAAAACTCCCTTAATATTGATATAATATTTCTGAAAACAAAATAATATGTTTTGCTTGTCTAGTAAATGCATTTTAGGACAGTTATTGCTCACTGAGCAAAGCAACAAACTGCGAATTAAGATGCCAACACCCAAAGCATGGCTGCTTCTGCAAGGTGGTAACCTCAAAACTCAAAGCAATACATGAAAATCTTCTAAATCTTCAAACTAAAGTGAAGATTAAACTCTAACAAGTCTTTCTATTAACTTTAAACACCTAAGATTACTTTAATTGTCAACATTTCCCTCTCTTAATTCAATCCCACGCAAAGCATGCTGGAAACTACAAATCCCCTAACCAGGTAATGTTGTAAAAATGTCAAAACAGTCAGCAAACATGCTTGTTTTCAGACACGTTTCCTTAAACATGCCATTGGTTGAATAATCCTACACTGGATAAATGCTTTTCTTGCTTATTTTTTTGTCTTGTTTCTTGTCCAAATATCTAAAAGTTCTTATATTAAGAAGCATTTCTAGGAAAGCAAAACTAAATGTCTTGTTTTCAGAAATAATATGCCAATATTAAGTGAATTTTACCTTAAAACAAGCAAAATAATCTGCCAATGCGGTAAGCAAAATAATCTGGTTTTTCCTTTTGACATAAGCTTCTGCAAGGTGGTAACCTCAAAACTCAAAGCAATACATGAAAATCTTCTAAATCTTCAAACTAAAGTGAAGATTAAACTCGAACAAGTCTTTCTATTAACTTTAAACACCTAAGATTACTTTAATTGTCAACATTTCCCTCTCTTAATTCAATCCCACGCAAAGCATGCTGGGAACTACAAATCCCCTAACCAGGTAGTTGGACCAACACAATTCCAACATGTTGTCCCAACACAAAACTCTTAAGTTAACTTAATGGTTTACAAATTAAATGGATTGAACATAAAACAGGTAGGTGCAACGTGCCACTGCAGATCTGCTTAATCAGCTGCTTTTGATATAAGCTGTATGCAAATGTCTCACCTGTGGTGTCCGGTGTATTTTGCTCCTTTAATGTGTCCGATTCCTCTGCAGCCTGGAGTCGGACACACACCCTGATTCACGGAGCTCTTCACGTCTGACAGCACTGTGTGTGCTGCAGAACACACACACACACACATATAAGACCATGCACACATTAGTTTGCAAATATACTCCTGTAAATATTCTCCTGTAGTAGAAACACACAGCATTACTATAGGCTACACACACACACACACACACACACACACACACACACACACACACACACACACACACACACAATGATGCTTCAAATATCATGCTAAGCACAGTAAAAAGTCACTTTTGATTGTTATTTATAATTGTTTTAGGATCTCAATCTGATATTGCATGTAGGATTGGTATCTGACTACTAGATAATACTACAGCCGAGATGTGTGACATGGCCACATTTTTCGAGTAACTGATGACAAAATTACTGTACGCCAACATTTTTATGCATCATACATATTTATACTGCATAAAATGGTTGATGTACAGTAATCAAGTAGATTTTTAAGGGATAGTTCACCCCAAAAATGTCATCATTTACTCATCCTTCACTTGTTCGAAACGTATTTGAGTTTCTTCTGTTGAACACAAAAGAAGATATTTTGAAGAATGCTGGTTGCTGCGACCCATTGATTTCTATAGTATTTTCTTTTGCTATGGAGGTCAATGGTTACAGCAATTCCTTAAACTATCTTCTTTTATGCTCAACTGGAAAAATGAAACTAACAGCAACATGCACTGCAAAAAATATATTTCTTTATTAGATTTTTTGTCTTGTTTCTAGTCCAAATGTCTAAAAATTCTTATATCAAGAAGCATTTTATAGACAAGCAGAACATATTGTCTTGTTTTCAGAAATAATATGATAAAATTAAGTGAGTTTTTCCCTTAAAACAAGCTAAATAATCTGCCAATGGGCTAAGCAAAACAATCTTGTTTCTCCTTTTGATGTAATATTATTTAGCTTACTCCACTGGCAGATTATTTAGCTTGTTTTAAGGAAAAACTCTCTTAATTTTCACATATTATTTCTTAAAACAAGACAATATGTTTTGCTTGTGTAGAAAATGCTTCTTGATTTAAGAAGTTTATCATATTTAGACTAGAAACAAGAGAAGAAATCTAAGCATGAAGAGCATTTTTTGCAGTGTGATGAGAATAAATGATGATGTAGTTTTCATTTTTGGGTAAACACTCCCTTTACCAGAGCATTAGTGAACGTAAAATGGTGTAAAATATGTAAAAAGTGAATTTACACTACAGAAATGATCAGTTGTGTCACAGAAGCACATGTCCACTGCAAAAAAGCTCTTCTTACTTTGATTTTTTAGTCTAAATATGGAAAACTTCTTAAATCAAGAAGCATTTTATAGACAGGCAAAACATATAGTCTTGTTTTCAGAAATAATATGCCAAAATTTAGTGAGTTTCTCCTTAAAACAAGCTAAATAATCTGCCAATAGGGCAGGGGTGTTCTGCATTTAGTTCCAACCCCAATTAAACACACCTGAACCAGCTCATCAAGCTCTTTCTATGTACATCAGCCAATGAATGTGTACCTTGTCTCTAAGGGTCAAACAACAGAAAATAAGGTCAAGAATCTTGGTGTGATTCTGGAGTCAGATCTGAGTTTCAGTAGTCATGTCAAAGCAGTAAGTAAATCAGTATACTATCATCTCAAAAACATTGCAAGGATTAGATGCTTTGTTTCCAGTGTGGACTTAGAGAAACTTGTTCATGCTTTTATCAGCAGCAGGGTGGATTACTGTAACGGCCTCCTCACTGGCCTTCCCAAAAAGACAGTCAGACAGTTGCAGCTCATCCAAAACGCTGCGGCCAGGATTCTGACCAGAACCAGAAAATCAGAGCACATCACATCTGTCCTCAGGTCTTTACACTGGCTCCCAGTTACATTCAGAATAGATTTTAAAGTATTACTAGTCTATAAATCACTAAATGGCCTAGGACCTCAATACATTACAGATATGCTCACTGAATACAAACCTAACAGATCACTCAGATCTTTAGGATCATATAAACTAGAAATTCCAAGAGTTCAGTTAAAGCAGGGTGAATCGGCCTTCAGCTACTAACAGCGCCCCCCACTGCTGGAATCAGCTTCCAGAAATGATCAGATGTGCTCCAACATGAGGTACATTCACATCCAGACTGAAACACATCTGTTTAGCTGTGCCTTTACTGAATGAGCACTGTGCTACGACCCACAGATCACACTATTATGTCTTACTTTTCTTTTTCATTCTTTTATAACCCGTTTTAACACATTTTAATCTGTTTTTATCTGTTTTCATGTTATTTGTTTTTATTTTTCATACTTGTCTCTTTTATTCCTGTTTATGTGAAGCACTTTGAATTGCCACTGTGTATGAAATGTGCTATATAAATAAACTTGCCTTACACTAGAAACTTCCAGGGAGGCGAGTTGAAGGAAGTTGGAGCTAAACTATGCAGGACACCGGCCCTCCAGGACCGAGTTTGGACACCCCTGCAATAAGGTAAGCAAAATAATCTTACGTCAAAAGGAAAAACAAGATTAATTTTCTTACCCTTAGATTATTTAGCTTGTTTTAAGGAAAAACTCACTTAATTTTAGCATATTATTTCTCAAAACAAGACAATATGTTCTGCTTGTCCAGAAAATGCTTCTTGATTTAAGAATTTCTAGGCATTTGGACTAGAATGAAGACAAAATAAATCTAAGAAAGGAATCATTTCTTGCAGTGTGATTGCTATCTGCAGGTTTGAGTCGATGCATTTATCACCGTGGCTTTCCAGAAGGCCCTCTGAATGAAATTAGCACATGCTTTACAGTAAGCAACCATGACTGTGCTGCGTCTCTCTGTGTGGGTTTTGATGACTGATCCAGACCTCTTTTATTTAATCCAGGAGCCGGTGGTCTTGACTTCTCTGCTCCGGTGTGACGGCCTGGGGAACGTGGATCCGTCCTCCTTCAATTCACACTCATCTCCCCTGCCTCACGGGGTGTGAAATCATAAGCTCCGAGGACTCGCATTTTACAAGACTCCAGGTGATTAGCCAAACAAGGCGTGCATGCACTTCCACAGTTTTCACAGTCAAGGATTTGGACCTTTTTTTCTCGCTCACCCCCTGTTTTTTCACCTCTCTACCCTCCTCATTTATGTCCGTCTTTGTCGGACGAGGTGTTACAGCAGCCCTGATGTGAAATGGGGTTTGACTCTAGTGAAGTAAAAATCGTGCTCCCCTTCTCGTCTCTTTCTGTCGCACCTTTCATATGCACTTTCATTCAGATCTCTCTCTCTCTTTTCCTCCAGAACAAGGCAAAATGGTTTTTGCCACGTCCATTTGTTCTCGAAAGAGGAGACAAATTACAAATGTGCTCACGAGCCTTTGTACTTGAAATGGCTTTTTCATACGCGGAGAGGAAACTGATGAAAAGCGTCGAGCACATCAAAGTGCTTGGCCGATTGAAAAGTTTCGCCCTATCGCAGGTCGCCCCACTCTTTCTAGTCCGATTTTTTAGTTAGGGGCTCATTTGAATTAAGCTCACCCGTCAATTAGTGTGACTTTTAGCCTGGCTTGCCGGACTTCAAGGGCGCAGAACTTTCCGTGTTGTGTGAAAGCCTGGCATGCTGTTTCCTTCCTTTTACCAGCAGCAGCTCGTAGGAAATGGTTAATGGTCTGCGTTTGGCAGGATGGGGGGGAACGGAGAGGTATTTTACGGGCAGCAAAAAAAGGGGGGTGAGATCTGTGTGTGTGTGTGTGTGTGTTTGAGGGGTAACAATGCGGAGGGCAGTATAGGTGACAGGTGAGTCAATCAAAATTAAAACATATGCTGCCCTACCCAAGACCAGATGCTCTGGGAGAGGGCGGGTTGTGCTTGTGTGTGTTTGAGACAAAGACAAAGTGAGTTTGTGCTTTAGTGTGTGTATGTGTGTGTGTGAGAATAGGACAGAGAGAGTTTTTGTTTCCCAACTAGCTGCGTGGGGGCTGGTTTTGTGGCAGTATATGGAATTAAAACTCGTAAAAACATTGACTGCAGCCTCTGAATCACGTTTCAGTCATGACTGGAGACTGAATGTGGTCTTAATGGTGTGTGTGTATGTGTTTATGTGTGTGTGTGTGTGTGTGTTGTTTTCCTCTTTTAATATTGGAAATATTTTCAAATCTGGAATCTGAGGGTTTAATAATCTAAATACTGAGAAAATCACCTTTAAAGCTGCATGTTGCATACTATTAAAAATGTAGTTTTGATATACTTAAGGTGCACTGTAAAAACAATGCTGGGTTCCACTCAATTACTTCATGTTGTCCCAACACAAATATTCATTCATTCATTCATTTTC
>CAIGQW010052943.1:0-10034 GCA_903798125.1 Danio choprae | reverse complement strand
CCCAGCCGGGACTCGAACCAGCGACTTTCTTGCTGTGAGGTGACAGTTCTAACCACTTAGCCACCGTGTCGCCTGAATTAACACAATTCTTGAGTTTTTTCGGGACAACTTGATTGTTTTATGTTCAATCCACTTAAATTTGTTAAAGCAATTAAATTAACCTAATCGATTTGTGTTGGGACCACATGAAGGAATTGTGCGGAACCCTGCATTTTTTACAGTGTAGTTTCAATGAATGACATTTAGTGCAAGTTTAGTGCAATAGTATAGCCGAAATAAACCAAATCAGACTTTCTTCAGAAGAAAAAATATTATAGGAAATACTGTGAAAAATTCCTTCCACTGTTAAACATCATTTTGGAAATATTGAAAAAGAAAAAAAATCACAAGAGGGCGAATAATTCAACTGTATATGTTGTCAACAGAGCAGAAGCCCACTGAAGGTCACGGTGGATGAAGCGAAGCAACGGTTTGTACTCAAGTCATCAAAGCGTCTTTACTTAAAAACAGCCTGAAAGTCCTCATCAGTGGAAAAGGCTTTTTCTGCCAAGTCATCAAAGCAGCGAATAAATACACATTACGGCGGCAGCACAGGGCCGTCTGTCGGGCATATTTCCTGCTGATTGACAATAAGCTGAGCTGATGGAAAATATGAACACTGATCAGCCGTACTGCTCGCTGAACACTTAGTACAAGCAGATCATCAAAATGTCATTACGCCAAACCACTGCTGGAATTACTGATATGCTGGAGCCACTGTGTGTGTGTGTGTGTATGTGCCTTGTAATCCTTACTGTACATTGTGGAGACCAAATGTCCCCACATGTATAGTGATACAAGCAAATCTTGACCATGTGGAGACTTATATTGTTAGTTTTTTGGTTTCCGTGAGGAAGACACCTCATAAATACCATGGGCGTTGCTAGGCTTATTTTAGGGGGCCTATTTTGTAGCCTCCCTATATTTGTACTCAGCCCACTCTAAAACTTTCACCCCCCATTATAGGGGGTCACATTATAGAATACGGCAAATTAAAATAAAAAAATTAGACGCAACGTTAAATTTATTATGACCAAATTCAGACTTTATTAAGGTAAGAAAATCTTGATAGTAAAAATCAAAATCGAAAGGTGAAATGGGGCACATAATAAATAAATAAGGTTAAAATTATTATTTAATTATGTTTATATTATTATTATTTTTCAGAATGCAGAGTAAATAATACATACCAAACATAAACTCTTGAAAATACACTGTAAAAAAGGCTGGGTTACACACAATTCCTTCAATTAATCGGGTAAATTAACTTAATCGTTTTTAGTCACCCCAGTTTTAGAATTGGGTTGTTTCAACTCATTTTATTTAAGTAGCTTGAACAAGCAGCAAAAGTCATTTTTGAGTGTAAAATCTGATTCGTACATTAAGTAAAATGGCTCTAAAAAGACCAAAACTGGTAAGCATAATCAAATAAAATAAATAAATGAATATATATTTCATTCATTTTCATTTCGGCTTAGTCCCTTTATTAATCTGGGGTCGCCACAGCGGAATGAACCGCCAACTTATCCAGCATATGTTTTACGCAGCGGATGCCCTTCCAGCTGCAACCCATCACTGGGAAACATCCACACACACCCATTCACACACATACACTACGAACAATTTAGCTTACCCAATTCACCTATAGTGCATGTCTTTGGACTGTGGGGAAAACCGGAGCACCCAGAGGAAGCCCACGCCAACACGGGGAGAACATGCAAACTCCACACAGAAATGCCAACTGACCCAGCTGAGGCTTGAACCAGCGACCTTCTTGCTGTGAGGCGAACATGCTACCCACTGCGCCACCATGAGGCCCCCAATAAATAAATAATGAAACATAATACAAGAAACATCATTTGCTTTGCCATCACACAACAAACTACATATAATTCACCTGTCAGGGCCCTTAAAAAAAACAAAAAAATACAAACCAAACAATGAAGCAGTCTGAAAAACATATGCAATCAACTCCAGAACAATACGGAGTTTGCTTTGCTTTCAGGAGCGTAAACGTGGCCTTGATTTGGTGAAACCCAGGCGTACAGTTAAGCGAAACAAATGGATTTGCCCACACACTTTGGTCTGTTTGATCTGGACTCGGCTAAAAGCTCTCTTGATCGGGCACTTTGTTTACCCATGTCCATTTGAGTGTGTGTGTGTGTGTGTGTGTGTGTGTGTGTGTGTGTGTGTGTGTGTGTGTGTGTGTGTGTGTGCGTGTGTGTGCGTGTGTGTGTGGCCCCTAGCATCAGTTTACAAAAACAACATCGCACCTACTTTCCGCTGCGTCGTCTGTGCTTCTGCTGCTCCAATTACATCTGTGTGTTAATATGCAGAGGATCTGGAGAGCTCTTTAGCAACACGAGAGCCATTCAGAACAACTCAGCACGAATTTGTACATGCAAACGCATTCAACGGAGATGAGCGCTCGAATTAAATATATACAGATGAAGTCAAAATTGTAAGCCCTCCTGCGAAATGTGTATCCTTTTTCAAATATTCCCCGAGTGACGTTCAACAGAGCAAGGACATTTTCACAGTATTTTCCTATAATATGTTTTTTTCTTAGGGATTAAATCTTATTTCTTGTAGTTTGGCTGGAATAAAAGAGGTTTTTCATTTTTTAAAAACTATTTCAAGGTCAGGGCCTCACGGTGGCGCAGTGGGTAGCACAATCGCCTCACAGCAAGCAGGTCGCTGGTTCGAGCCTCGGCTGGGTCAGTTGGCATTTCTGTGTGGAGTTTGCATGTTCTCCCCGTGTTGGCGTGGGTTTCCTCCGGGTGCTCCGGTTTCCCCCACAAGTCCAAAGACATGCGCTATAGGTGAATTGGGTAAGCTAAATTGTCCGTAGTGTATGAGTGTGAATGAGTGTGTATGGATGTTTCCCAGTGATGGGTTGCGGCTGGAAGGGCATCCGCTGCGTCAAACATATGCTGGATAAGTTGGCGGTTCATTCCGCTGTGGCGACCTTAGATTAATGAAGGGACTAAGCCGAAAAGAAAATGAATGAATGAATGAATTTCAAGGTCAATATTATTAGCCCCTTTATTAAATATATATATATATATATATATATATATATATATATATATATATATTTTTTTTTTTCGATTGACCACAGAACAAACCACTGTTATACAATAACCTGCCTAATTAACCCTAACTTGCCTATATTGTAAAAAAATAATACAGTAAAATTTACAGTAACTCACATTCACACACACACATACACTCCTACACTACAGCCAATTTAGTTCATCCAATTCACCTATAGCTTGTTTGGACTGTGGGGGAAACCGGAGCAACCGGAGGAATGCCACACCAACACAGGGAGAACATGCACAGAAAATCCTGCACCGTTTTTCAGTTCTTCTACATTCAACTTTCTTGTTTAATTAGATGCTACTTGCCATCTCTGTGCATATATTTGTGAAAGTTTTATTTTCTCAGCATACGCATATACAACAATATTATTATCTACTTTCAGAAATCCACGTTAGCTTGTCATTTTGATGTATTAGTTTGTAATTTAGTGACTTCTGAGGGAAAATCATTTCACAAATTGTCAATAAAACCAATTCTTAATGACACATTGAAATAATTTGTAGATTTGTACACATTTTTGAAAACAAAAAGTAAAATATGACACCTTGAGGGGCAGCACGGTGGCGCAGTGGATAGCACAATCGCCTCACAGCAAGAAGGTCGCTGGTTCGAGCCCCGGCTGGGTCAGTTGGCATTTCTGTGTGGAGTTTGCATGTTCTCCCCGTGTTGGCGTGGGTTTCCTCCGGGTGCTCCGGTTTCCCCCACAAGTCCAAAGACATGCGGTATAGGTGAATTGGGTAAGCTAAATTGTCCGTAGTGTATGTGTGTGAATGAGTGTGTGTGGATGTTTCCCAGTTATGGGTTGCAGCTGGAAGGGCATCCGCTGTGCAAAACATATGCTGGATAAGTTGACGGTTCATTCCGCTGTGGCAACCCCAGATTAATAAAAGGACTAAGCCGAAAAGAATTTTAGGAAGCCCAGCAAATTAATTCATCTTTCATTTCAAAGTTATCATGAAAGGCGTCTTCACAAACAAGCAATTTGCATGAAAAATTAAAAACTGAATGAAATAATCTGCACTGTGAAAAATGCTGGGTTGCACACAATTCCTTCATGTTGTCCCAACACAAATCGATTAAGTTAACTTCATTGTTTTTTACAAATGTAAGTGGACTGAACATAAAACAATTAAGCTGTCCCCCCCAAAAAAGTCTTAAGAATTGTTTTGTTTCAACTCATTTTAAATAAGTAGTTTGAACAAGCAGCAAAAGTCATTTTATGAGTGTAAGACATGCTTTATATAGGCAAACATATATTTCTAAATATTGCAGAAATGGCGCTTACATAATTATTACGTCATAAATGCAATCGCAGAGATTTTTGAAGGAGTTTTCACACAAAAAAAGTCCTTACACAAGTAAACTGCGCGTAAAAACAATTATCCAAACACCTTTTACAAGAAAATATATCAAGAAACAATTTTCACTCATAAATTGTTTGTAAATGCCACACTTAACGTATAAAAAAGACAAGTAACGTTGAATTAGGTAGGGAATTGTGACGTTAATTCACAGCAATTGAATTAACGTCATTGAATTAATTGAATAATTGAATCCCTGAATTAACGCTCTAATAATTTGCGAAGGTGGCATGGTGGCTCAGTGGTTAGCACAATCGCCTCACAGCAAGAAGGTCACTGGTTGGAATTTCTGTGTGGAGTTTGCATGTTCTCCCCGTGCTGGCGTGGGTTTCCCCTACAGTCCAAACACATGCACTATTGGATGAACTAAATTGGCCGTACTGTATGAGTGTGTGTGTGTGAATGTGAGAGTGTATGGATGTTTTCCAGCACTGGGTTGCAGCTGGAAGGGCATCCGCTGTGTAAAACATATGCTGGAATAGTTGGCGGTTCATTCCGCTGTGGTGACCTCTGATAAGCCAGAGACTAAGCCGAAGGAAAATTAATGAGTGAATAATTAGCGAAAATTACTAGCAATCAACTTTGTTCAGACACTGCAAAAAAATGATTCATTGGGTTTACTACATTGTTTTTAAGGAAAGTGGTTGCAAACAATTAATATTGGCTGAATTTAAGCAAACAAGTTAAATGTAGTAATGTTCAACTTAATTTGTTTGCTTAAATTCAGCCAATATTAATTGTTTGCAACCACTTACCTTAAAAACTATTTAGTAAATCCAATGAATCATTTTTTTCAGAGTCTGAACAAAGTTGATTGCTAGTAAATGTCACGAATTATTGAAGCGTCAATTCAGTGATTCAATTATTCAATTAATTCAATGGCGTTAATTCAATTATTGTGAATTAACGTCACAATCTTCTACTCAATTCAATATTACTTCATTCGCAAGCAAACTGTGAATGATTTCCATGAGATGAACACTACATTTCTCCGACTCACAAAAAAAAAAAAAGGCAGATTTAATAAACCGAGGAATTAATGTATCCAGATAAACATCCCGAAAGACTCAACAAACAAGCGCAGCAGGGTTTTATTTTCTTCAGAAACACTTCCGGGGTCACCTGTGCAGGAAGCTCAAGGCCACTGCGCAACACACACATCTGAGGGGTTTCCATAGAGACCAGCGCACAACTGGGCTCTGAGCTTAACCAAATCATGAAAGCCTCATTTTCTATGGCTTCTCTCTCTCCGCACACGCACGCACACACACACGCGCACACACACACACACACACACACGCACACACACACACACACACACACACACACACACACACGATACAAGCTACACTAGCCAACGAATGAGAGAGAGAGAGAGAGAGAGAGGGCAACAGCACTGCATCACACAACACTGATCAATGGAGCCTCAGAGACCCACATACACACGGCGGCACAAATGGGACCGTATTGATTCAAAGAGAAACACTTAAAATGCTTTTTAGAAAATGCCTGTTTGAGCACAGTTCAGCGGACATGCACCACTCAATCAGGCAAAAGCGAGAATCCCTGTGAAATGATAATCAATTTCATCGATATGCCATTAATTGAGGTTAAACGGCTCTGTCCGGCTTCATCGCAAGCCCTGCGGAAAAGCCCCAAAATTGTGTTTGGATAAGATGCAAAGATCTCCTCATGGCGACCTATGAGTTATGCACTGCTTTTTATGGTCTGTATGAGTCTGATGTTGGTGTTAGTCTTTTAAAAAGCACCTAAATGGCCCCGTTTTTCTTCTGGCTCCCCCTTTTCTCTCTCTCTCTCTCTCTCTCTTTCTCCATCCAGCATAAAAACACACCCATCCTGATTTAGCCCAGCAACCAGCACCCACTCGCTGTCTCTCCATTTTAAAGCCATCAACACACTCGCCTCCTGTCGAGCATCTGCGTTTCGCTTTTTTTTTTTTTTTTTTTAGAGGTCAATATGATTCGGACAGCCACACGAGGGGAAGAAAAAAAATGTTTGAATAAATGTTTTGTGAAAAGGTCACAGGAAAGCATTCGGTAAAGTGCCAATCGAGTGAGTGCGAGTTGTTGGTGGGTTTTTTTTTCTCATTCAATGCTTCAGTGCTGCTTCTTGAAACATGGCGGCTGTGTCACTACGCTGCAATACAACACATTTTGTTTTATTTATTTCATTGAATCGATTTGTAGGCTCTCAAACGAGTGTTTTTGCGCTTTTTGGATCGAGAGAGCTGCTTTGCTACTTGGATTTTCTTGCCATTTTGAGTGCGTTGTTTTTCAACAAGTACAATTTGTAATTCTAACGCTTAATTAAAAAAAAAACACAGACAAGGTCATGAGATAAGAGGAAAAAACTAAACATTAAAATAAGAGTCACGTCACATTACATCACATTAGGGGAAGGATGTCGAGAATTGTGTTTTTGACATACCCTGTGATTTGCATAATAATGCAAACCTGCTTTCTTTCAATTTATGAGCTTTAAATTTTAATAACCAAAACAATTATATAATAGAACAATTAGGAACGTAACATTAATGGCCAGCAATCATATTTTGCAGGATATATGCATAATAATGCAAGATTTCTATTGAATATTATGAGCTGTATTATTAAGTGACTAATTGTAAACAAATTGCATGTAAAACAAATATCACAGTAATATAAATGATTATTTAAGAGTGCAACAAGACATCAAAATTCATATTTTTGACTTGTACTTAAGGATGTTTTTCCTATAATGCATGCATTTATATCACAAGCTGTAACATGTAATAAAGTGACCAAATTACTTAAAACCAATGACTTAAATGATTATTTAAGACTATAACAAGGAGGTAATGATTCACATTTTCGACATGCATTAGAGGATATTTGCATAATGAAGTGTGCATATTGTACATGCTGCAAAACAAGTGGCTATAATTATAATTAAATGTTCATTTAACAGCAAATGCTTATTTTTTTTAAATAAACAACAACGATACCAAGATTCATTTTTCGACATGCACTTGAGGATATTTGCATAATAATGCATGCATGCATTACAGCCTTATAATCTGTAAAATGTAATAAAGTGACTAATCATTACACATACCATTCAAATGCTTTTTTAAGAGTGTAACAAGAGTGTCACATTTTATACAACGAATTTGAAGACATATGCATAATAATGCATGCATGATTTTTACAAATAATAATGAATGCATGATTCTTTTTTTGTAATATGAGCTAAAATAATAATAATAATAAAGTGGTTAATCATTAAACGATTTAGATGCTTTTACAAATTGAGACTGGAATACTGGACAGTCCTAAATCAATTAGTAAAATCTGGAAGTGTAACCAAAAACAGATATGCATGCATTAAATTAATAAAGCATCGTATTTTAAACATCGCTCTTAATGCATCTCCAAAACGCACAACAATAAAAGAAAAAAGCGCTACTCACCATTCAAAATGCACTGGAAAAAGATGATGGCCAATATCCACATGCCCCGCTCCTTTCAATCTCCAAACTAAGATTTGTCTTTTGCCCACCGCGCACTTTTCCTCCAGAACGAGCCGTCGCGCTGCAATGTGTGGATGTGTGCGTAATTAGTAGTTCCAGTAGGGCTGTCGCTTGCGGGGCTCCGGGCTGATGGTCTCCGGGCTGCAGCTCCAGCTGCGGCGGCAGGAGAGGCGAGGCGAGGCGGCAGGAGACGCGTCCAGGTGCGGTGCGGTGCTGAGTCAGAGCGCGCGCGCGGAGCGGAGCTTACTGGGGCCACTGCGCACAGGTGTAGGTTTAAACCACCGCGGCAAAGTAAATCCACTGAATAATTAATGAGGCGGAAAGTTTACGGAAATAAGAGAGAGAGAATAAATAAGTAAACGGAAAAAAAAAGAAATGAAAAAGAAAAAAAGGGCTGCGGAAGTCCAGTGCGCACGCGGCGGAGGGTTCGAGATGACGGCTGGCTGTTTCTCAGCTGGACTCAGAGTAACAACATCCCTCTTCTTCACCAGCTCGCACCGTCCGGCAGTCAGCAAGCACACGCATCTTCCCCTGCTGCACTGAGGAGTCCAGAGCTCAGCATCAGCACCAGAGCAGAGTACAGCACAACACCCGCCTCACACACACACACACACACACACACACACACACACACACACACACACTCTCCCTCTCTCTCCTCTGCAGCCTTAAAGGTGCAGGGGTGCTACTCTTAAAGAGAGAGTCCAAACGCCAAAATCATGCGCTCATTAACCATCATTACTCATATGCAAGTTATTAGGCTCATGTTAATTTAGCAAAATTGCTAAATATTATGATATACAATTATTTTATTATTATTATTATTATTATTATTATTATTATTATTATTATTATTATTATTATTATTATTATTATTGTATTGATTATGATTATGAGTATTATTAATAATTACACACTCATTAATTGTCAATTCTTATTTTAATACAATTAATAATGCAATCACTAATTTACATTTAATTTATTATAAAGCAAAATAAGTGTGCATTAATATCAACATGCAACAATGATAGTGACTCATTTTACATTCATGTTAATTTATCAAAATCACAAAATATTATATACAATTATTATTATTATTATTATTATTATTATTATTATTATTATTATTATTATTATATTGATGATGATTATGAGTATTATTAATAATAACACACTTATTAAATATCTATTCTTATATTAATACTAATAATAATTCATTCATTCATTCATTTTATTTTTGGCTTAGTCTTTTTATTAATCTGGGGTCGCCACAGCGGAATAACCCACCAACTTATCCAGCATATGTTTTACGCAGCGGATGCCCTTCCAGCAGCAACCCAGTACTGGGAAACATCCACACACTCATTCACACACATACACTACGGACAATTTAGCTTACCCAATTCCCCTCAAGCGCATGTCTTTGGACTGTGGGCAAACCCACACCAACACGGGGAGAACATGCAAACTCCACACAGAAATGCCAACTGACCCAGCTGAGGCTCGAACCAGCGACTTTCTTGCTGTGAGGCGATCGTGCTAACCACTGCGCCACTGTGATGCCCCACTATTAATAATGTGATCACTAATTTGAATTTTATTTAATATAAAGCAAAATAAGTGTGCATTAAATATGAACATGCAACAATGATGGTGACTCTTGTTTTACGTCCATGTTTATTTATCGAAATTGCTAAATATTATGATATACAATTATTATTATTATTTGTATTATTGATATAAATATTATTATATTGATGATGATTATGAGTATCATTATTATTAATTACAAACGTATTAATTGTCAATTTTTATATTAATAATATTAATATATTAATAAATATGCATTGGTTATCAACATGAAACAATTATAGTGACTCTCGTTGTTTTAAGTTGTTAATTAAAAATGTCAAAAATGCATTGGAAATGCAATTAAATAGTGTTACTAACTACATAATAATAATAATAATAATAATAATAATAATAATAATAATAATAAT
>CAIGQW010052941.1:0-11704 GCA_903798125.1 Danio choprae | reverse complement strand
TCTGTTCAGGCAGGGAAGTTTAGCATTTTTGTGCTAAAATCTGTTATCCTCTGTTCAGGCAGGGAAGTTTAGCATTTTTTGTGCTAAAATCTGTTATCCTCTGTTCAGGCAGGGAAGTTTAGCTTTTTGTGCTAAAATCTGTTATCCTCTGTTCAGGCAGGGAAGTTAGCTTTTGTGCTAAAATCTGTTATCCTCTGTGAAGCAGGGAAGATTAACCTTACGTGTTAATATTTTGTTACACTTTTGTTTTTGTTTAGCGTGAAGTGCTAGTAGTTTGTGTTTGTCCTCTGCATTGCCAGGGAAGGTTAACTGTGTTAACATACAGTCTGTTGATCAGATAAGTTTTTTTTAGTGTTTTGGTTGTGTGGTAACCCAGAAACTCACAAAATGTTTAAGAAGAATGCTAGACTGATCCCCACAAATGAAAAAGGTGGTCTTGCAACTCCTTTGTGGTCAGATAAGGAATTTACATCAATTTTAGGAGTACAAATGGATCGAATAGTCACTGAGAAAGTTAGACAAGGGCTAACTCAGAAATATGAGATCCATCCAGACAAAATTTGGTCTGTAGATGAATGTAAAAAAGCATTAGGTGCCAGCATTCGTAAAAACAATGTAAAAGGCATTATCTGCTGTCACAGAGAATTTGTTTTAGCACTAGCCACACAACAAACTAAGCGAAACTCAGAGCTAGAGGAGCAGATCAAACAGCTCCGTGCTAAACTAGCATCTTTGACAAAGAAACTAAATCGCAATAAAGTTTCAGATAAGGCTGATGTTGAAGAAATCAGTGAGTCTGATAATATTTATCCAGACTTACAAACTTTCTTTGAAACAGATGTACCTGTAGAGTCAGTGAATGTTTGTGGTGCTAGGAAAAGATCACAGAGAAATGAGGAAAATGAAAGTGTTTCTTCCAATGCTGCTGTTGTCCGAGTTCAGGCTGTTACCAAAGCCCTAGGACCTAAAGATACAGAAAGACTCTCTCAAAGTTAACCTTCAGCTCGCACAAATTTTTCTGAGTTTAGGAGAGCGCTAATCAGCAAAATGCGGCTTTATGACATGTCATTGACAGAAGTAACACAGCTAATGTCTCAAATTCTAACAGAATCTGAATTCAGCAGTTTTGAAGCTGCTGTCTCTGATCTACGACATGCCAGTAAAGACGAATTGAGGGAGGGTGTTTTGAAAACTCTAAAAAATATAATGGGACCCAAAATAGATTGGTCCAGAGTCACTAAGTGTGGTTTAGTTATAAACTAATTTCGAGAGGATCACGTGATTAGGATTGAACGCAGCTGGCATCGCATCAGCTCCGCTTATTGCACCAATCAGACACACTATAAATAACCAGAGTTTTTCACTCTAGACATCTTCGTCTTGAAGAATCCCCCCTTCCACCCCTACTCCTTCCCTTCTTCTAACTGGGCGGCACGGCGGCCCAGTGACTAGCACTGTTGCCTCACAGCAAGAACACCACCGACTTTCCCCTCGCTGGGCCGGTTGGCGTTTCTGTGCGGAGTTTGCATGTTCTCCCCGTGCTCGCGTGGGTTTTCCCCGGGCTTCCCGGTTTCCTCCCACCGTCCAAAGACATTCACCATAAGTAAATTGACTTCTCAAAATAACATCTTAAGACATATCTCAAGAACGTTCACAGCAGGGGAGTTCTCGAGACCTACCTGAGCTCAAACTCCCCTCTCGCCCTCAAACGGGAGGGAGCCCCGGGCTCAAGGATATTCTGAGCTCAGGGCTCTCTCCCGGGACAGCATGCCAAATACGCTTATTTTTCAATCATCAGCTAAGTGTGAACTCTTGAACTGTGCTCAAAAGAAAAATGAATCTGTGAATGAATTCACTGAGAGGTTTTGTCAGACAGCTATAGCTTACAGTGGAATTGTGGAAGACCCTGAAAATGTGTTAGATGACAAGGGACCACTAGTTCGCATCTGGTCAGATGGCCTTGTAACTGAGTACAGGAAAGCATTGCCATTTCTATATCTTACTTGGTATAACAATACTATCACAAATAATCTAGACAAGTTAGCTGCATGGGAAAATGATGCTGATGTTAAAGCAAAAGTGAGAGTAGCAGAAACAACATTTAGTACAGAAAAACAAGACACTAGGTGGCCTAAAAGAGAAGGCAAATGCAACTACTGTGGGAAATTAGGACACTGGGAGAAAGAGTGTAGGAAGAAGTTGCAAGATAGCAAAAGACATGCTGTGCATAATTCTGCTCCTTCTCAGCCTGCCTACAACCCCGAAGTAGTTCCACCATTGTCTACGGCAGCATTAGGACAGCTTGCTCAGGCTCTTCTAAGAGCACAGCAAGAGCAGGAAAAAAACTAATTGTTGGGGCTGTGAGTAGCTACCTTTCCCCTGTAATACATCACAATGACAAAGGAATTTTTGTGAAAGGTAGCATACAAGATTTTTTGCTTGATACAGGTGCAGAAATTACAGTAATTCCTATGAAATTGGCTACAAATTTAAACATTTCGTACAACAAAACTTAACTTTCCTTAACAGGTGTAATAGGTGAAGATTCTGTTTTGTTTGAAACCCCACCCATAGAGGTACAATTTGGCCTAAAAACTCTGACAACAAAATTGCTATGTGCTCCATTAAATACAGGTGCAATTCTAGGCATGAATATACTAAGACAATTACATCTAACTTTAGACATGTCCTCAGAAACAGCTAGCATAAAAATTTCTTCAGTGCAAGTTTCTACTGATAATGCAATCACTCCTGAGTATGCTTTCTTACAGAATCATCCAATTTGGGCGAACGACAAGGATGATTGTGGATTTCTGACATGTGTAGAACCAGTTAAATGGACAGGAACTCCACCTCCAGTTACCAAACAGTATCCAATCAGTAAGGAAGCTATACAGGGAGTGAAACCTATTATAGAAAAATTACTGAAGCAAGGAGTGCTAGTTAAAACTAACAGTACCTGTAACTCGCCCATTTGGCCTATAAAAAAAGCTAATGGAACATGGAGACTCACCATAGACTACAGAGTAGCCAATAAACATATTGATAAAATTACCGTATTCGTAGCAGATCCATCTACAATTTGTAATGGTCTAACACTAGATTGTAAAATTTTTACAGTAATTGATATGTCTAATGGATTCTTTTCTGTACCCTTGCACTCTGACAGCCAGACATGGTTAGCTTTCACAGTTGATTATGAACAATACCAGTAGACACGGTTACCACAGGGATTTCAAAATTCCCCAACCATTTTTCATCAAGCTGTCAGACGTGATTTGCGTGACCCAGAATGTCCAGTCAAAAAGTCTACTATGATTCAGTATGTCGATGATATTTTGATTGCCTCGACTGATCATGGGGTACATAAAACTGAATTGGCAGCATTGTTGGACTATTTGCATAAAAAAGGACATAAATGCAGCTTTCACAAAGCTCAAATTGCTAAAAACCAAGTTACATTTCTGGGTCAAACAATTGGTACAGGAAACAGCTTCAGTAAAAATAATACCTCCACCTACTACCATTAAAGCACTCAGATCATTCTTAGGAACAGCAGGTTACTGTAGACCGTGGATCGAAGAGTATGCCTCAATTGCCCAGCCACTCTATGACTTATTGAAAGGTCAGGTTAAAGATTCTGATACTTTTTGTATGGAAGAAACCCAGCTTAACGCTTTCAATAATTTGAAGAGAGCACTATGTCAAGCACCAGCATTAGGAATTGCACAATCAGATAGGCCCTTTGTGCTTTATGTTCATGAACACTCAGGCTTTATGGCAGCATGTTTAATGCAAGATCATGGGGGCAGTTTACGCCCAATTCATTACTATTCTGGTAAACTTGACATAGTCGCTCAAGGTATGGGTCCATGTCTTAGAGCAGTGCAGGCAGTTCATCTAGCTCTTTAGGCTTCAGCAGTAATGGTGTTAGGTCAGACTGTAAATGTAAGATGCCCTCACACAGTGTCTGCACTAATGAATCAAGCAAAAGTCACTTCTGTCACTTCCTTTCGTTGGGGAAATTGGTTAATGACTCTCACAGCCCCAAACGTTGTCTTACAGCATGCACCGATCACAAACCCATCCTCATGTATGATGTCTGCATTGACTGAAGTTGTGTTAGAGGATGAAGGAGAAATTACCCATGATTGTGTCACGCTTACATATAACTCTACTTGTGAAGTAGCAGAAACGCCCATAGAGAATGTAGAATGGGAGTTGTTTGTTGATGGTTCAGCACAAATCATTGAAGGTAACAGACGAGCAGGTTATGCCGTAACTTCCACCACAGAAGTAATAGCTACAGGCCGTCTTCCAGATCATTTGTCAGCTCAAGCTGCAGAACTAGTAGCCTTAACTAGAGCATGCACGCTAGCTTCAGGATCAGTTGCAAATATTTACACTGATTCCAGATATGCTTTTGGGGTAATTCATGATTTTGGTGTCATTTGGCAAAGTAGACAGTTTCTAACTTCTGCCGGATCCCCCATTAAGCATGCTGGATTAGTGAAAGATCTAATGTTTGCCATGAAACTCCCTAAGAAATTGGCGGTGATTAAAGTGAAAGCACATCTCACAGCTAATACAATGGAAGCTAAAGGTAATGCTCTTGCTGATGTAGCTGCTAAACAGGCTTGTTATTATGCTAATGTACAAGTATGTTCAGGTAGTACAGCACAGAAAACATTTCTGCCTCCTGAATCAATCATTGATCTGTACAAAGATGTTCCTTTATATGAAGCATGGACCTGGTTAGACAAAGGAGCCACAGTGGATTCATCTGGCTGCTGGACTAAAGAGGGAAAATATATTGCTCCCGAATCACTGTTGCCATATTTGGCTCAACAAATACACAATGTGGGTCACAGTGATTCAGCAACCATGAATCACAGGTTCTCAAATCAATGGTGGAATCCAAAATTCAGAAGTGTAGCCACTGAAACAGTGAAAAGATGTGTTACATGTCAGAAAAATAATGATGTGCCAGCAGCAACTACAGCAGCAACACATACCCCAGCTCCACTGGGGCCATTTCGTCACCTGCAGGTCGATTACATATCATTACCCCCCTGTAAAGGAAAAACTGATGTTTTGATAGTAATAGATAAGTTCTCGAGATGGGTTGAAGCTTATCCAACAGGACGTGCTACAGCAGCACATACTGCTAAATGTCTAATCAATGATTTTATTCCCAGATGGGGATTACCAGATTCCATTGACTCAGATCAGGGTACACACTTCACAGGACAGGTAGTCAAGGAAGTGTCTAAAATGTTAAAGATTAAGTGGAATCTTCACTGCCCCTACAGACCACAAGCATCAGGACAGGTTGAATGAGCTAATAGGACAATTAAAACCAGGCTAAGCAAAATGCATCAGGAAGGAGTTTCATGGGTCGAAGCACTTCCAGCGGTACTGTGTAGTATGAGAGCATCACCTAACAGATCAGTAGGACTGAGCCCTCATGAGATTATTACTGGACGCCCAATGCAGATGCCAGGTGTAATTGATCTTAGAAATGCTGATGTACACATTGTCTCAGATGCTCTGATAGCTTACTGTGAAAATCTTACAGAGTCAGTACAGAATGCCAGAGAGAGAGTTGAGTCGTGTTGGCAGAATCCACCGGAAGGTGTACACACAATCATCCCAGGTCAGTGGGTCATGATAAAGTCATTCAGAAAAAAGCCATTAGAGCCTAAATGGCATGGACCACATCAAGTGATGTTGATTACAGCAGCTGCAGTGTTGTCTCAGGGAAGAAAAACTTGGACACATGTCTCGCATTGTAAGGTTGTTCCACCACCTACAGGGATAGGATAGGACACATGGAACAGTGGGGTGCCCAGGGAAGAACTGGTCCATTAAGAATCGGGGGCCACCCCTGGGTGAAGACACCCCAAATAGGTCCTCCCCATTTATTAGTCCATCCTTACCTCACTGTTTCTTTAGGTGTCATGGGAATTAAGAAATAGGGAAAGAAGGAACAACTATAGCAGAGTTAGATTGAACAGAGGATACAAAACTAGTGTTTGCTAATTTTACCTTTTTTTCTTTTTGCAACAAATACTGTTTCGTCGCCTTTTGTTTTTCTTTCTTATTCTGTGCAGATTCTGTGTTGTCCCGAGACCCATAGACACCAACCTTCTCACCTGCAAGTCCAGTCACAACCTTCAAGAGACAACTAGACCCACTGCTAAACCAACCGTCACAAAAGAATACACAACGCAGAGAACTACATACAAGAACTTCAGTCATCCATCAATATGATCAAGATTGTCGTACTAGTGATCATCATGAACATCGCACAAGCCATAGACTCACGAAGCAACATATTCTTAGAGCTGATGTATATGTCAATAAATGCCTTGTTTGCTGGAAAGAACATCTGCATGCCACACCCACCTTCAGTAGGAGCAGGAATCCCCTGGGTGGCACACCCCATCTCCAACTGTGACACGTGCACCTTATTTACAGTTCATACTAGTGGAATATACAACAAGAGTACATGTCACAACATCACAACTCCTCCAGCTTCTCCATGTTCCATTCCTGGATTACCATCCTGCAACCTAACTTCAGCAACTCCCATCATGACAGATCTACTACTGCCAATGACCTTTTTCCTGGTGCGTGGAAAATTATGCTCCATCCTCAACTCTACTGGGTAAAATTCCTCGTGAACGTTGCAATTTTGTAATTGAAATGAGAACAGGATCCCATGTGGACATTACTCCATCAGCAGGGATAAAGGAAAATAATTTAGAAGCATGTCTCCACAGGACACGATCTCTGCCAAAACTCTTTGCAGTAAATCAGTGGTGTATGATTCCTCCACCAACAGGAACCTTTTGGTTATGTGGAACTTCAGCCTATGACATCCTTCCCAGCCAATTCAACGGCGGGTGCACACTGGTTTATGTTCTACCGGCTATCAGAGAAAATACGCACTCCACCCCAAGCTCTCTACAACTGCATAACTCAGCTCCTACCACAAAGGAAGAAGATGGCTGCATTCCAGGACTCACTTGTGCACAAACATGGTGGTCAAGAACTCTTGGAGCATTAATTCCGTCTTAGGGTGTTATGCAAGCCCTTGATCAAGTCAGAAGCAAAACAAGGAGGAGCTTGCACCATCATAGGCCCAGAGTGCTGCACCGGATTAATGGATCCAACCAAGAACTTGAACAAAATTCAACAAGACATCCTTGATCTTTTAGTAAAATTGCACCAGATGACTGAAGATAATTCTTCATGGTTTGGAAACCTGTTAGGTAAACCCTGGCTGTGGATCAAGGAAACAGCTATTCTTCTATTGCTTTTCCTACTGTTGTACTATCTTTGCATCCACAGTATCAAATGTTTTACTCAACATTTGACCCACACCCATAACGAGAAAATGACATTTCCAACCAGAACAGAATATTACCTTCAAGAAATCCAAGGACAATAGCGGCACGTTTGCTCCTGTGTCAGTATGCCGTTTGTAAATATAGACAGAAAAAGAAAACACAGAGCGAGTACTACTATATTATGTAACCATAATACGTTACAAGAATGAACTTTTTTTTGTATTTTGTGAGAGTTATTAGAACTCTCAAAGGGGGAAAGATTACAAATTTCTTTAAATATATAAAACACATTGTAAAATGCATTCTGGTGAAGTCTATATATGTGAGACAGTTTCATGTCTCCAAAGTAATGCAAATTGTAAGTTTCAAAGCACGGCTGTTTCTATTGTCTAACAAATGGCTAGGTAACACCTTTCCTGGTCCAGTGGCAGGACTCCAGTATTTCATTTGCACGCTTTGTCTTCATGCTAAAATGTGTCATGAATGGGTACTTATATGCTGATGAGATCGGGGCTGTGAAATGCAATTTACCCTGCTGACAACAACACTTTCATTTGCATGCTTTGTTTACTCCTGTCTCCACCCATGTATGTAAAAATGTATTTAAACCGAGTGCCTGTTTGCACTAAAAAAGAGTTTGAAAGATTTCTCGATGAACGCCACAGCGATGCCGAGTTCTTATTAAAGGATTCTGCTTTGAACATTACCCGAGAGTCTTCCTGGTTTTGGTTTCTTCTAGAAATTCACAACACTTGATTCCGCTCTTAGTCTTCAGCCCTCGACTCCATGCAAACTTGCTGAATACGTCGATACAAGTCATAGATTTATTGCCATCGTTTTCCATAGAATAGGCGAACAGGATCAGCTTGGAACTGGGTATCCACATCAATTCAATTCAATTCAATTCAATTCAATTCAAGTTTATTTATATAGCGCTTTTTACAATGTAGATTGTGTCAAAGCAGCTTAACAAGTTCTAGTAAAGTCCAGATTTCAGAGTTTAGTTCAGTTCAGTGTGGTTTAAGTTTCACTGCTGAAAGTTCAAACACTGAAGAGCAAATCCACCGAAGCGCAGCTCCACAAGTCCCGATCCGAGCAGGCCAGTGGCGACAGTGGCGAGGAAAAAACTTCACCAATAGACGAAGTGAAGGAAAAAAAAACCTTGAGAGAAACCAGGCTATGTTAGGCACGGTCATTTTCTTCTGGCCAAACTTCCTATGTGGAGCTGCAGTCTAGGCGCCGGGCTGGAGAAGCTGGACATCCATCGTGGAAGCTGCAGGTGAGGGTAGGGCACCAGTGGGAGGTTAGGCTGGCCCACAGGATCAAACGTAGACTTGTTCGTAACTGTAGCCTTTCAGGAATCAGTCTCATGCATTCCACTCCTCCGTGGCCACCACGGTATCAGCTCGGGATACGGCCTCATCATATGCTACATCATATGCTACGACTCGGTTCCGTTTGTATTTTTCACGAGAGACGTTTTATATGAAGTGTAACCATTTTCCCCAGCCAACCAGTCCGACACTTGTTTATCACTTAGTTGGACTCCGCTATCTGTAAACACGGTGAGATCAGACATGTCTCTGTTTCACCAACTCACAAAAGAATAGGTGTCTATGAGTCTTTTATTTAAATCAATGAAATGTACATGTAATAATATCAGAAAATGGTTACATAATATCAGTAATATCTATATAACGACAATGCAAATTGTCTAGGTAACAAAGAAATTGTACACACGATGACATGTTTTTGTCTCGAATGTATGTGATCAGAGAATCGACAATTTCGGAAGTCATCATCATCGTTTTTTGATAATCAGTGAGACATGCATCCGATACGTAGGTAGACATACAGAGGATATCACCGACTACAAACCCAACAGATACTTCAGACATTGCATCTAGAACTCTTCTAATCATAAAACATGCTGATTCGGCACCATTAACACAAACATCAATCATATGGTCCCATGAATTATCCAGAGTTCTCACAGTTTTCATTTCTTTCTTGAGATTTGTCACGCGTTTAGAAATAATCGGTCGTCATTCGTAGCCTCATTAATGACTTTAGAAGTGGGGGAAGAAAAAGTAGAGTGGGAGCAGTCAGAGCGCCCTCTGCTGGTGTGGCATTACAGACCTTGGAATGACATGACTCTGGCATGATGGCTGGAGAGTGACGAGGTTGTGGTGTAGCGCATTGTTTCTTATCAGATAAAAAGACTATCCTGCCCGGTTGTGCGCATAATTTGTTGCGCATAATCTTGTACAGAACATTAACCGTTTGTCATTAAATACAAAAATGTTCAAGCTAATTAATGTTCAAGCTCAGTAATAGTACGAAGCACACTGTTCAGTGAGGGTTTAAAGCAGGGGTCACCAAACTTGTTCCTGGAGGGCCGGTGTCCTGCAGATTTGAGCTCCAACCCTAATCAAACACACCTGAACAAGCTAATCAAGGTCTTACTAGGTATACTTGAAACACCCAGGCAGGTGTGTTGAGGCAAGTTGGAGCTAAACCCTGCAGGGACACCGGCCCTCCAGGACCGAGATTGGTGACCCCTGGTTTAAAGAAACAAAAGCAAACTATCTCCTCGCTTTTTTCTGTCTCATTTTATGAGTACATGACAGTGGTGTGAGGTTCCTTCATAAGCTGGATCAAAATAACTGGAAAAACCTGCATGTAAACACGCAGAGTACGCTGCGTAAGCTCTTTGTTTGATGAAAACACAAGCAGCTGAACTGAACTGACATGATACTTGTGTGTAACCATGCCTTTAACCCTTCCACTGGAGTGAATTAAATGTACAGGATGAATGTGAATACGTGAACTGTGGCATATTGATCCATGCATCACAATACAACAGATGTGTTAACAATCAGCGTAATAATATATGTCTATATTATGTAATGGGCAGCACGGTGGCGCAGTGGGTAGCGCTCTCGCCTCACAGCAAGAAGGTTGCCTCGGCTGGGTCAGTTGGCATTTCTGTGTGGAGTTTGCATGTTCCCCCCCTTTTGTTGGCGTGGGTTTCCTCCGGGTGCTCCGGTTTCCCCCACAGTCCAAAGACATGCGCTATAGGTGAATTGGGTAGGCTAAATTGTCCGTAGTGTATGTGTGTGAATTGGTGTGTGTGGATGTTTTCCAGTGATGGGTTGCAGCTGGACGGGCATTCGCTGCGTAAAACATATGCTGGATAAGTTGGCGGTTCATTCCGCTGTGTCGACCCCAGATTAATAAAGGGACTAAGCTGGAAAGAAAATGAATGAATGAATGAATATATTATGCAATTCTCATTAACAGATACCAAATAAAAATTTTACGGATAACAAATCAAATGTTTACATGTCAAATGCTAACAAATGCTGTATTTACATGCTAATAGATGTTAAAAGTGAATAGGAAAAGCAATTACATTTTAAGTGAAGTTTATCCATAAACTAATTTGGAGAGGAGCACGTGCTTATGATTGACTGCAGCTGGTCCCGCTTTAGCTAATACACGATCCACCAATCAGACGATTTCTAAATCGCTATAAATAACCAAAGTATCTCACCTTAGCCATCTTCGTCCCGAAGAATCCCCCCTTCCACCCCTACTCCTCCCCTTTCCTCGACAGGGCGGGACGGAGGCCCGCCTCACAGCAAAGATGTCACTGGCTCAAATCTCACCCGGCCAAGTGACATTCCTGTGTGGAGTTGACATGTTCTCCCCATGTTCGCGTGGGTTTTCCCCGGGTTCTCCGGTTTCCTCCCACAAGCCAAAACAAACAGGCAACATAAGTAAATTGACCAAACCAAATCGACACCATAGACGAGCTATCAATCAGCTCATTTCTCTCCACAAGTATTCATAATTTACATTCACCATTAACAAGCGGGGGAGTTCTCGAGACCTACCTGAGCTCAAACTCCCCTCTCGCCCCGCAAACGGGAGGGAGCCCCAGCCTCGAGGATCACATGAGCTCAGGGCTCTCTTCCGGGACAGCATGCCAAACTCGCTTTTACATTCAATCATCAGCTAAGTGTGAACTCTTGAAAGTACACTTTAAACCAGGACAAAGGTGGGAGAACATTGGAGAAAATAATGCATAAGGTGAAATGTACTGCTCATCAAGTCAAAATGACTGCGGCATTGATTATTCCCAGTGCCTGCGGATATAACCACAATTTTATGTATGAATAAAAGACACAACTGTTTTACGATCACTGAGCGAGGCTAAAATAAAATCAATGCATTTTATCATCAGACAAAAATAAGAGAATATAACCTTTGTGGAAACTTTGATCATTCCTTGTGCTGTTTTAGCTACTCAAGTAATTTGACAAAGAATGTTCTATAAGCCTCAC
>CAIGQW010052939.1:31291-43087 GCA_903798125.1 Danio choprae | reverse complement strand
GCTGCGTAAAACATATGCTGGATAAGTTGGCGGTTCATTCCGCTGTGGTGACCCCAGATTAATAAAGGGACTAAGCCGAAAAGAAAATGAATGAATGAATGAATTAACATAATTATGGTATACTGTCAAAATAATTGTGAGATGAAATTGTGAGATAAAAGTCAAAATGACTTAAGTAATATTAAGTAATATTTATGACAAAAATTCACAATTATGGAGATAATTTGTTTCGCTTGTTCTACCATGATTTAGAATTTCTATAAATATGACTTTAAATAACTTTGTATAACCATCATATCAATTTCAAGATCATAATTATACGTTGTAAAAACATAATTTCATCTTTTGTATAGCACAGTTATGACCTAGTGTCACATTTTGTACCATAATGCGGCAGAAATTGGCTTGCATACTATAGAAAACACACACATATATATACAGTTGAAGTCAAAATGAGTCCTCTTGTGATTATTATTTTTTGTTTCTTTTTCAAATATTTCCCAAATGACGTTTAACAGAGCGAGGAATTTTTCACAGTATTTCCTACAATGTTTTTTCTTCTGGAGAAAGTCTTATTTGTTTTATTTCGGCCAGAATAAAAGCCGTTTTTAATTTTTTTTAAGCCATTTTAAGGTTAATATTATTATCCTCATAAGCAATATTTTTTTTGATTGTCTACAGACCAAACCATCATTATACAATGACTTGCCTAATTCCCCTAACTTGCCAAAGTAACCTAGTTAAGCCTTTAAATTGCACATTAAGCTGAATTACTAGCATCTTGAAAAATATCTAGTCAAATATTATGCGCTGTCATCATGGCAAAGATAGTAGAAATCAGTTATTAGAAATGAGTTATTAAAACCATTATGTTTAGAAATGTGTTAAGGGGCTAATAATTCTGACTTCAACTGCATAGCTGGTCTTTACATTGTATTGTACATGGCTGCTTTGGTAACAGGTGTCATCAAGACAGTTTTGTGTGGGGACTGAGGTGTGTGATCTAAGGTATGCACATATTTATCTGCTTACAGAAATTAATTGACAACTGAGAGAACTATTACTATAAACGCATACAGAACAAACCACATTACGGTCCCCCACACCGCAGTAAAAGCTTCCACCCATGGACTGTAATTGCCCGCAGTATTGGCTCTCCATTGTTAGCTGTTAGAGGCCAGAAGTCAGAAGCTTTTGTCTGGCGGGTATTGGGTGGCTTGATGCTGACAGGGGGGGATTGCAGTAAATATAAAGAGGACGTTTTGCTGAGTTCAGGTCCTGAAGCAGCACTACTTCTCCACTGCAGCGGCAGAGAAAGGCCTGCTCCATATGGATACATAAATAACCCACGCGGGGAATCAAAGAGCTTGGCGGAAATAAATCAGTCTTGATTTATGGCATTGCAGCAGCAGTAAACCAACAGACAACTGAAAAGAGCCGAGCGCAGGATCTTATACACTCACCGGCCACTTTATTAGGTACACCTGCCCAACTGTTTGTTAATGCAAATTTCTAATCAGCCAATCGCATGGCAGCAACTCAATGCATTTAGGCATGTAGACATGGTCAAGACGATCTGCTGCGGTTCAAACCGAGCATCAGAATGGGGAAGAAAGGTGATTTAAGTGACTTTGAAGGTGGCATGGTTGCTGGTGCCAGACTGGCTGGTCTGAGTATTTCAGAAACTGCTGATCTACTGGGATTTTCAAGCACAACCATCTCTAGGGTTTACAGGGAATGGTCTGAAAAAGAGAAATTATCCAGTGAGTGGCAGTTCTGTGGGTGCAAATGCCTTGTTGATGCCAGAGGTCAGAGGAGAATGGCCAGACTGGTTCGAGCTGATAGAAAGGCAACAGTAACTCAAATAACCACTCGTTACAGCCAAGGTCTGCAGAAGAGCATCTCTGAACCCACAACACATCCAACCTTGAGGCAGATGTGCTACAGCAGCAGAAGACCACACCGGGTGCTACTCCTGTCAGCTAAGAACAGGAAACTGAGGCTACAATTCACACAGGCTCAACAAAATTGGACCATAAAAGATTGGAAAAACGTTGCCTGGTCTGATGAGTCTCGATTTCTGCTGCGACATTCGGATGGTAGGGTCAGAATTTGGAGTCAACAAAACGAAAGCATGGACCCATCCAGCCTTGTATCATCTTTTTGTTTTGAAATCATAATTGTATTCAATCGCCATTTAATCGCCATCAAGTGTTTCAACACAAAGAAGACAGAGTTTGTTGAAGATTGTTGGTAACCGATACGATTGTTGGTAAATGATACAATTCCGATACTAGTATCAAAAATGCCACCGATACTGCAAAAAATTATAGTACCAGCTTGATCCCATAAACCCATAAACCCAAATCCAATGTATTTTTTAATTTAAGACACATTAAGGTTAGTTATGGCCTTAAAAGTCCCCTAAATACAGTTTTTTTAGATAGTATCAGTTATGTTAGTATCAGTTATGTTAGTTAGCACTGTTGCCTCACAGCAAGAAGGTCGCTGGTTCGAGCCCTGGCTGGGTCAGTGGGCGTTTCTGTGTGGAGTTTACATGTTCTCCCTGTGTTCATGTGGGTTTCCTCCGGGTGCTCCGGTTTCTCCCACAGTATGGGTGTTTCCCAGTACTGGGTTGCGGCTGGAAGGGCATCCGCTGCATAAAAAATATTCCGAAATAGTTGGCGGCTCATTCCGCTGTGGCGACCCCTGATAAATAAGGAGCTAAGCCAAACAAAAATTTATGAATGAATGAAAAATCGCTGTTTATATGGTAGACTCTTAATAAGAGTATTGTCTTAATCGTATTAAAATCAGAGTATTGGTGTCCATGTAAACAGACTCAACGACTGACCCACATCAACATCTGCAGTTGTCAGTGTGACCAAACAGCTGAGACAGACAGAGAGAGAGTGTGTGCGTGTGTGTGAATGTGACATCTGCTCCTCATTAATGGGTCTGGTTGTTATCACTCCTGGAGTAGTTTATGAACGGTTTAACATCAGCATTCAGCGGCACCCTGAACACTGGCACTACTTGTCTCTATTACAGGCAACATCTGCCACCGTCTGTGTCTCTAATGCAGGTTTATTGTTCCCGTACGCTATAAACGGAGACAGAATGGAACGTTTTTTTTGTGTATTGGCCACGCAAATAGGATGAACACGTGTCTCACACTCATCATATTTGATCAATTTACACTGCCAGATTTTTTGTGTCAGCTGTGCTGCCCACCTGATGTCTCACCAGATTATCCAAGATACTCTTTTTATTTTCAGTCGTCAACCCAAATATCACCAAGGAAGATATTTAGCTTTGTTTAATTGCTGGCAGGGGCGCAGGGGTTAGCACTGTCATCTCATGGCAAGAAGGTAGCTGGTTCGCATCCCGGATGGACCAGTAGGTATTTCTGTGTGGAGTTTGCATGTTCTCCCAGTGTTCGTGTGGGTTTCATCCGGGTGCTCCGATTGTCTCATGTCTTTGGACTGTGGGGAAAACCGGAGCACCCGGATGAAACCCACGCCAACATAGGGAGAACATGCAAACTCCACACAATGCCAACTGACCCAGTCGGGAATCGAACCAGCGAACTTCTTACTGTGAGGCGACAGTGCTAACCACTGAACCACCGTGTCACCCTGTTTTGTGTTCAATCCACTTAAATGGACAAAAAAGGCAAACTTAATCGATTTGTTTTGGGACTACATGAAGAAATTGCGTGGAACCCAGCATTTTTTAGTGAATAATGGGTATAATTGTGACGGGTAAAACGTGACACCAACAATCTTTCATTGTGTAAAAAAAAAGTAGCTGTGATTTTGCACATATTGACTTTTTTTTTTAAAATCTCTGGGTATAACATGAAGAGATGATGCCAACCATTGAGGACTTCGAGGACAACACAAACTAATTTCGAGAGGAGCATGTGATATGATCTGGTCCTTATCGCTAATCGGATCATTTCAAAATTACTATAAATATCCTGCCTAAACTATATTCCCTATCTTTGTTTTACAAATCAGCCCCCCCTCCCCCCCCCCCCCCCCCTCCTTTATCCTTCCCTCCTCCCTCCTCCTCAATTCTAGGATCGGACGACTCGGCGGCTCAGTGGCTGGCGCTGCTGCCTCGCAGCGGGAGAGCCAATGGTTCAAGTTCTAATTGAGCCAGTCGGCACTCTCTGCACGGAGTTTGCATGTTCTCCCCGTGTTCGCATGGGTTTTCCCCGGGTACTCCAGTTTCCTCCCACAGTCTAAAAAAGATGTGACATAAGCGAATTGTAATAACAGTCACAAGCACTTAAAGCATACAAACTGAATCGATTCTTATAGAACCACCTTATTAACCAAAGTATAGGTAAAATACGAACTGGGGGCTCTCGAGGAATACCTGATCTCGTATCCCTCCTAATGCTCATTGATCAGGCGGGAACCTTGGGCTCCTTTATCTCCAAGCTCAGGGTTCTCTCCCGGGACAGCATGCCAAACCTGCTATTATAGTCGAGCATTATCTAAGTGTGAACTCTTGAAATACACAAATACACTTCATTAAACATGTACACATCACCTAGACGCTATAAAATTGCAGGTTAACTATGTCTGTGTATAATAACTTATATTTGATTGTAACTTTAACTTAATTTGATTGTAATGCAATAATGTGCACCTTATAATGCCGCTTTGAAACAATAATTATTGTAAAAAGCGCAATACAAATAAACTTGAATTTAATTGAATTGGGTGAAATAGGAACATTAATGTTCTGCTTTGTGAATTTCAATGAAATATATTCTGCCATGGTTTTCATTTAGTGGTCTCTAGTGTCTTCCCTGTGACCACACATGCTAATGTGCTATCCTCGACTGGGAACATTAGCATGTGAAATTGAATAATCAACCCTTTTGGCTGAGAAGATGATGGTTTCACTCTACCAGCAAAGCAGAACAGCTGAGGAAGTCATCATGGAATTAAAAAGGAATCATCACGTTTATGATGATCTTTAAATTGAGGTTTATAGCTGTCACATTAGCTATGTTGCCATCCACCTATTTTTATGCGCATTATGGAACATCGCATAAAAAAAAGGCTTAATGGAAATGCCAAGATGCGCATATATTTTGGAAACGTGCATAAAAAACATGCGCACAACTGAGTAGGATAAACTTTTTATCTGATAAAAAGATTTGCATGAACTACAATAGAAATACATTTACAGAATAAATATCAGCATGCGCATTAAAAAAAAGTCATGTTGGTTTTACAGATTATGTGAAAATAAAAATGGGTATGATTTAGACCACCAACCTGATTTCACCAAGTAGGACATGTTCCTGGATCAACATCTGTGTCTATCCTGAAACAATATTCTAATCAGCCAATCAGAATTAGGGAATACATTTACCGTTTATGTTAAGTTTAGGCTTACAGTTAGGTTTATGCACTTCTACATGATTGTTATCCAACTATTATTACCCTCTGATTTTAGGAATAATTTACAGTTATGGTTGGGTTTTGACTGAAAGGACAAGATCTCGGATACAAGTGGCTGAAATGTGGCCTTTTCTTCGCAGGGTGGCAGGGCACACTCTTATAGAAAGGGTGAGGAGCTCTGTCACCCGAGAGGAGCTCAGAGTAGAGCCGCTGCACCTCCACATCGAGAGAAGACAGCTGAGGCGGCTCGGGCATCTGTTTCGAACTGCTACCTAGGGAGGTGTTCCAGGCATGTCCCACCGGGAGGAGGCCTAGGAAAAGACCCAGGACACGCTGGAGGGACTATGTCTCTCGACTGGCCTGGGAACACCTCAGGATCCCCCCAGAGGAGCTGGAGGAAGTGTCTGGGGAGAGGGAAGTCTGGGGTTCTCTCCTGAGACTGCTGCCCCCACGACTCGGCCCCAGAAAAGCGGATGAAAATAAATAAATGGATGAATGAATGATTGGGTTTAGGGGTAGGGAATAGGTATGAATTACATTTTTGAACAAAAATGATGTTCAAGGATCAACATAGATGTTAATCCAGGATTGATCATACTTGGCAATATGATGACGTGGATGATTGGACACCATTAATGGACAAACCAGCAGACCGACCATATTGCACAACATCTGAAATGTTGTTTTGGTCATTCTAAAATGACCAGTCCGTCTTAGCCAAAGTCCATCTTAAAAATGGTTCGGTATTATTACCTCACTTTATTCTCAAATATTTTAAAATATTTTGCAATATTCCAGTTTTTCGCATTCGTCTAATTCACATCTTTGGTTGGAATCACAGCTATTGGCACCAGTGTCAACTGGCTAATTCAATTTATTATTTATTTATTTGTTTTTACATTTTCTCCAAGAGTAATTCTAAATGCAAACTCTACATTAAACCTAATGACAAGTGCATGTTCTATAAATACTGTACAAACCTTTGACAGCCTATGGGCATTTTCACTTTATTTTCCCCCTCTCCTTGCTCAAACAACTCTAAATTGAATCTCGAGAGGGTCCAAATTCAATCCCATCGACCTTAAATAGCCATTACCCTCACATCAGCTTTCTAGAGAAGACGGCTGTGGGCATTAAACGAAGAAGCGCCTGTGATAATTTGACATGTTTTCATAGCGGCTTCTGAGCTTATTTTGTTTGAGAACACTGTGGTCAGTAATAGGGAGGCTCTTCTGTATAGATGACTGCCAATCTCGGCTCTGGAAGAAATCGTTTATCTGACTGCTCCTGTTAAATGGTGGTCGATATGCACCGGGGTCCCTCCATTTGTCTGTCACCCAGCATGAAAAGAGGGAACCGTGATGCTGACGGTGCAATAATGAGGGAAAAGAAGGTACAGGTTTTTTTGTCGTCAAATTGGGTAAATATAATGAGATGACAGAGAGAGGCAACTGTGGTGCAAACAACGTCCAAAAAAAAAAAGAATTGGTAGCTTGTGCTACAATGCTGCAGGGCATTTGATAAAGACTGAGCGAGAGAGAGAGAGAGAGAGAGAGAGAGAGGTGTCAAAACGAGAAACATCAGCAATCTGATTTTAATGAGCCAACACAAGAGGGTCGCAATGGTGCCAAAAGGATAACGGGCTGGACCACATCCCCCTTCACACACTCGCCAGTATAGCCGTTACACTAACACAAGGTCAGGAGGTCCGAAAGGCACGTCACTATTCTGTGCCTGTAGAGTAATGAGCAGCCTGTGTCCAAACTGTTAATGCGCTCCTGGTCCACTCCATCAAGCAATGGTGTAATTTCAAGAGGGACATTTGGGAGTAGAAAAGGGACTTGGTTACTATTACAATTTAATGGACTACTGTATCATTCCAGCTCAAACGAATGCCTGCGCAAGCAACATAAAAACCACTGTCTTATTTCAGGGGACTCCAACCCTTTTCATCACTAGATTTCAACTCCAGCCGAAGTCAAAACACACCAGAACCAGCTTATTCAGGGCAGAGTTGGTGTAAATTTGGGAGATGCGGGAAGGGTCAGTAGCTCTACTACTGGAGAAAGTGTTACAGTTAACTTTGATCATGTATGCTTTTCATAACAAATTACATTACAGACTTGATAGCCGATGATATTACATAGCACATGGAAATCTGCTAACTTCCATTAATATAATTGGAAATTACATAGTTGGTGACAATTTTCAGGAATTATTACATTACATTATTATGCTGGAATTAGAGTATAGCTCCTAGACACATCAGCCTAGCAACTTTTAATTTTCTAGTGGTCTTAGTACACAATGTAACTACAGAAGGTTCAGGCATTAAATAGGAAAATTATTGGTCATACAAAAAAATAAGCCGCTGAAACCGATTGGTCTTGAAATAATGAATATTATTTAAGAAACCAATTTCAATGCACTGAAGAACTCGAATGTCAACAACTACATTCAAGCTGGACTGAAGCATTGCCTGAGGAATTATGTGATTTCCTGGGGTGCATAATGCCCTCAGATTAATGCCAAGAACCTTTACCAAGATGCCAAAATGAACAGAAGTACGAGCCAATGGGATTAAAGGATAAAGTCAGCTGTAATGCAAGTCTAAGGTCAGTGGTACAACTTGATAAACAGATGGATCTTGCAAATCAACTGATTTGAACTGACTTGAAGAACAAGGGTGAGATGGATCCCATTGTGCACAAACTTGGGCCCTGTCCACACGAAAACGTAGTGTCAGGTGACTGAAACCGATACTTTCTGAGAACTCCGGCCAGGGTGATGATTTTCTGAATCTCCAGGTACAGTGTTGTCGTGTGGAGGCTACAACCGGAGTTTTCACTTCATGATGTCAGCATGCGCGCTGTTTTCTCCTTTCTGATTGGCCAACACGGCGGGGTTCACACCAAACATGGAAGATGCAAATGAGGCAAAATCACGCATATTTCATGTTGTTTGCCCGGGGGACAGTGATCTTCCTCTGTTCTCATGTTTGCATTGATTTGTATACAATTTATTTGCGCAAATACTTAATTCCTTGTATGGTGTGAACCCAGCATAAAAGTGTGATTATCGCCGCCTGTTGGTTCGGTGTTCCCTTAACATGCATCGCAGTGTGTTTTCGTGTTTTGTTTGTGAACGAAAGTGGGGAAAGTGTTTTAAACGAAAGCGGGGAAAACCCCATTTATAAAAATACCCGTGTACATGTGGACATGGCCGTAGGTGCACATAATACAAACACAATCCCATTAGTGCCACCCATAACATTTTAACATTGGTTTAATGTAAACAAAGACACTAAGGTCTCATTCACACAAAATGCGTTTTTCCATTCCAGTGCACTACATTTACATTATTTTTCAATTTAAACACAATTGACGATTGTGCGTGACCGTTATACTCATGTCTTTGGATTGCTGTACACATGATCACCACATTTTTCTAGATGCCGTGCCAACTTAAAAGAACTTCCACTTTTACATGCAGTGCTGCTCATCGCTGTTAGTTCCAAAGCAGTGGACCAATCAGAAGAACTCGGAGGTGGGACAAGCATTGCAAGTTTCTGTTTTACAGGCACTCAGTGGCTCAGTGTCTGGATACCCTCGTCAAAGCCTAATGAAGGCAAGCCTAAAACCTTTAGTCTAAAAAGCCTAACGACTGATGTGACACTGCCTCTATGGCATTACAAAGGGAAACTAAAAGTCGCTATGAGATTGGCCAAGATGTGCATCACGTGATCAAGCTAGCCTTACAGGTTTTCCAATAGTAAGTAATACAGACCTTTCAACTCCCCCAATAGTAAGAAAGATGTGTTTTTAGATGCAAAGATGCATTCTTTGTGGATGGCCCCTAAGACTTATAGAGACATTATTTGCCTGGTGGAATAAAAGGGAGCAAAGCATATATTGAAGAAGCCATTGTAGAGATCAGAATATCACAGAGATCTGGAGGCTGGATCTTTATATTGACTGTAAGAAACCCAACAGCTACCCAAACCATGCCAGAAACCACACAGCACAGCCACTCAAACAAAATAAGCACATAGCAACATTCAAGCAAGTCCGGTGATGACTTTCCGTAAATTGTTCTAGTATAGTTTCTAGGCCAACCATGTCTATTTATCCTCAGTAGGAAACACCCCCTCTGTTTTTCAGTATCTCTATTTTCCCTTTGAACTCAGAAGCTATCCCAGAGGAAGCAGCCTTATTTTAGGCCTATGCTAAAGCTGCAGGAGGGGGGCACGCTGGAGTCCTTATTTAATGTCTGTCTGCTTCAGAATTCAGAGTTGAGTACAATAACACAATTATATATTTACTATATATAAGACAAATCTTAAAATAGATCTTACCATTTTTTAACTATAGCAAAGTGAATAATGAGGGAAGCCCTACTGCTGAAAAATGCTCATAATTACAGTGTATGTGGTACATACTGTATTGCCATGAAGTAAGGTGGGGGAACTCCCAGACACTAAGATGCACACTGCGTTCCATTAGGAAGGGCTCATCCCTATGCCATAATCCCTTCGAAGGGTTTACCCTCCGGAGTGACAGATCTTCCAGTTCTCATTCTGACACTAAACAAGTTCCTTGTGCAAATGATCATGGCTGCCTGTAGTGTCCATCAGTTGTAAAATCCTTCATTCATTGGGTCCCCTTGGAGTGGCCAGTTTTGAGCTCTTCGGTTTGGCACCCCACTTCAATGTGGTGGCCATGATTGTTTTCACACAGATGTCATAGAAAGAAAAACATCAGTGTGCGCACATCTAGAAAAATCTTAAAGTCAGGCGCTCGATCAAGCCGAACCCAATAAAAAAAGTAAAAAATATCGGCACACTACACTTTAGCTCTCAAAAGATCAATTTAATTGGCAACGTTTCAACCTATTTGGTCTTCATCAGGTCACACAAGCAATACAAGAGAACTCAAGATATAGTCAAACTCACAGCTGCAAACAATGATCCCCCAATTATTCATTCATTCATTCATTTACCATCGGCCTATTCCCTTTATTCATCAGGGGTTGCCACAGCGGAATGAACCGCCAACTTATCCACCATATGTTTTACACAGCGGATGCCCTTCCAGCTGCAACCCAGTACTGGGAAACATCCATTCACACTCATTTACACACGTACACTACGGCCATTTTAATTTATTAAATTCACCAATACCACATGTCTTTGGACTGTGGAGGAAACCCAGAGCAACACGGGGAGAACATGCAAACTCCACACAGAAATGCCAACTGACCCAGCCAGAACGCGAACCAGTGACCTTCTTGCTGTAAGGCGATAGAAACTCTTATTACTTTACTTAGAAGTTCCCTTCGTAGGCCACTATATACCATTTGGAAGGCACCAACAATGTCTTAGTGTCTTCTTGCAGACATGTGGTCATAATGGGGGGAAAGAGGACTAAAGAAAATACCCATGCATGCAGTATATTGTGCTCAGCATAAATGAGCACACCCCCTTTTGTAAATGAATGTTTTTTTATCCGTTTCTCAGTGAAAATAGCCAATTGACTTAGATTTCTTTTATGTTTCTCTTGATCTTTGTTCCTGTTTATTACAAATTTATTTATTATTTTTCATTCATTTATTTTCCTTTGGCTTAGTCCCTTATTTATAAGGGGTCGCCACAGTGGAATGAACCACCAACTATTCCGACATATGTTTTAAGCAGCGGATGCCCTTCCAGCCGCAACCCAGTACTGGGAAACACCCATACACTCTCTCATTCACACAAACACTCATACACTAATGGCCAATTTTGTTTACCCAATTCCTCTATAGCGCATGTCTTTGGACTGTGGGGGTAATCGGAGCACATGGAGAAAACCCACGCCAACACGGGGAGAACATGCAAACTGCACACAGAAACGCCAACTGGCTAAGCCGGGACTCGAACCAGTGACCTTCTTGCTGTGAGGCGACAGTGCTAACCACTGAGCCACTGTTTGGAATTATTTAATATTTCATATTTTTACAACATTAATTTGGGTGATCTTAAGTTCTTGGGTACTGACTAATCTAATGTATATACACACACATATATTATTGCAAAGCATCCTATAGAAAATATCAATTAAAATCTTTATGGGGTGTACTCATTTATGCTGAGTACAGTATATAGCAATGCATGCCACAATATCTTCCGAAGTAGAAAGAGAAAATCTTCCCTGCTTTCCAGAATATTCAGGAAGCATCTGGAGGGAAGGGGATGAGCCAGATAAGACTCAGAGATCAGATTAGAGAAGGATCCCTCAGCAAGTGACCGTGTCTTCCCAAAACCCCTTGGGTGCACCTGACCAGGCCTAATTATACATATCACTGCTGATCTTCCTCAAGTTTCACTCTCATG
>CAIGQW010052939.1:0-30891 GCA_903798125.1 Danio choprae | reverse complement strand
ATATCGCAGTGTGTGTATCTGTGTCACATCGCAGGATTAGATTATTTATTAAAGATTATAAAAATCAACATGTTATTAAATATTATTGTTTAAAATGGTTTATACAATGATGAACATGGTATTTTACATTTGACTGTTCAATTTTTGTATTTGAATACTGTTATGCCCGATTCACACGGGGCATCAGCATCAACGCTTCCCATTCACTTTGAATGGGTGACGTCAAGCGTTGCTGAACTGAATTGTGGATTCGTCAGATTGTGGATTCAAGTGCCAACGGAAGTATCAGCCAATCAGATCACTTTATGCAAATACCCTAGCTCAGACAATTTCATTGGTTGACGCTGCTATGATGATCGCGTCAACCCCAACTTCAGACACGCCCTCCATCAAGCGTTTACGTTGAAGCACCATGTGAATCGCCCGTTAGACTCCTCAGAAAACTGTAAAGCCCTGTTTATTTAACTTTGATTATTGCTCTGTCGTATTTATATATGCTTGTAATTTATTATATTTTATGCAGATGCACTGCATAGAAAAAGACTTGATCACCTCAGTAAAACTAAATCTTTCCAAATAGAGCTATTCAGATCATCTAGTGAAGCTATATTCATATCGCAGCAAAACAAAATATCGCAATGTCAGATCTTTTCCAATATCGTGCAGCCCTAAAAAGAATTATCTAATGCAATGTATTTGAAGGGCGCAGGGCTAATTTCCTGCAGACTAAACATTCGGTAGGTTGTTTTGTCTGCTCGGCTTTGATTTAGATAACATTACCCTTGATCCCTCTGTGTGACTGAGGTCAAAAGGTCTTGAATGACATGTGTTTGTCAACCTTTCAGCCCACGTATAAGTTTCAACTTCGCTTTTTTTGTGAAGGCTTTAATTTCACGGTGCATATATTGTTGTCTGGCCCCCGAACAAAGATGCTGACAGAACCTCGTGGAGCGGAGCGTGGCAGGGATAAACACGGGTGCATTAAAACTGCTTTAAAAATGCATAGGTCATCATTTATTTATTTGATTGTCAAAACCACAGAGGCATCAGTATGATGCTGGTTAACTGCTCAAGCATGTAAGCCCTTCACAGTCGTGCCTCATAATGACTGTTTGTCAGTTCTCTGCGAATTAAGATTCTCTGTGATCAAAAGAGCCAACATTCAAAGGCTTCTGGAAATTTTCCCTGTTGTCCCATTACCCAGAGTCTGTTTACTACACCTCTAGGCAGCAGAACAGAAAGCTTGTTGAAGCTCTAACATTGCTCAGGATAATTAACTTATCTAAAGAAAATGACTGATGCTTGAATTCGCTAAAATTCGAAGTGGTTTGTAGACTGTGTACTAGGGCCGCTCGATTATGAGAAAAATCATAATCACGTTTATTTTGGTCATAATTGTAATCACGATTATTTAAAACGATTGTCAGTGGGCCATATGACCAAAATGTTTTGTGTTCTCACAACTACGCAAAGGAAATAAATGCAATAGAATAAAAGCATACTATTCATTCATTCATTCATTTTCATTTCGGCTTAGTCCCTTTATTAATCTGGGGTCGCCACAGCGGAATGAACCGCCAACTTATCCAGCATATGTTTTACGCAGCGGATGCCCTTCCAGCTGCAACCCATCTCTGGGAAACATCCATACACACCCATTCACACTCATACACTACGGACAATTTAGCTTACCCAATTCACCTACACCGCATGTCTTTGGACTTGTGGGGGAAACCGGAGCACCCGGAGGAAACCCACGCCAACACAGGGAGAACATGCAAACTCCTAAAAGCATACTAATAAAAACTAAATCTACTTCAAGTGTTTTGACTGTAAGAATTAAACCTGATTTGTTTCTCAGTAAAGCTACCGAAGTCCTTCAGTCAAGAGCAGCGAGTAATTTTGTTCTTGTCTTTTCTTGTTTGATTAATAATGATAAAACAGCATAGAATCAGCAAGAATATAGTGTACTGTCGCTTTAAGAGCCATGCAGTTCCGATTATGTTTTCACTTTCACATGCCGTTCAGTTATTTCTTCATTACAAACGGGGGTTAATGTGAGTAATCACTAAACGTCGTGTTTTAACACATTTTTGCATATATTGGACCATTTTGGAGCTCACCTTAAGATGACTACGTGTGTGTGTGATCTGCTGAACTGAGTCTGGAAAGGGGTGGGAATTGATGCAATAATTGTTTTATCTAAGTTTGTTTATAAACTAATTTCCAGAGGATCATGTTTATGCTTATTTTAGCATAAAATAAGTTTACAGCAGCCGGTCCGGCATTAGCTAATCATGATCCTCCAATCATGTGATTCCTAAGTTACCATATATGACTGCAGTCTTCATTCCACATTTATCTTCGTCTGGTAGAAACCCCCCTTCCTCCCCTTCTCCTCTTTTTTCTCATAGATTGGGTGGCTTGGTGGCTCAGTGGTTAGCACTGTTTGCACTGCTAGCACTGTCCTCACCGGGCCGGTTGGTGTTTCTGTGCGGAGTTTGCATGTTCTCCCCGTGTCTGCGTGGGTTTCCCTCGGGTTCGCCGGTTTCCTCCCACCATCCAAAGATATGCGTCATACGCAACAGACTAAGCCAAACGGGCACTTTGTCTAGCTCCCAGCATGAGTATCTTTCCTTCTCAAAGTAGTTCACCTTAGCCACTTCGGCCGGGGAGTTTTTGAGATCTACCTGAGCTCAATCTCCACTCTCGGGAACCCTGGGCTCGAGGATCCCTTGAGCTCAGGGATCTCTCCTGGGACAGCATGCCAACCAAGCTTATGATAAATCATCAGCTAAGTGTGAACTCTTGAATGTTTTTTTTCCGTAATCGTTGGAAGCCAAAATCAAAATTGAAACTAAATTTCGATTAATTGCACAGCCCTACTGTGTACTGTATGTAGTCGCTAAGTTACACTCATTGCAATCTCACAGTAATTCGTAACTTTTTTGATTTAGTGGCTGAATCGTATTCATTTTTACAACCTCGTTCATACATTTTAGTACGATTCGCTCATCCCCCAATGAGGGGTAAGTTTAGGGGTGGGGTTTGGGGGCATGCCTCCCTTTAAAAAAATACAAATGAAATCCTACGAATTTGTACGAACTAGCCTCTTTTGTGACAATATCTAAAATAGTTACATGTACTCATGAGATCGGGCTGGTTATACATACTAACCCAGTCAAAAGCTGACTCCAAGTGTCTATGATACTCTACTGAATGTCTAGAACTGTACAAGCACATAGTATGGTGATAGAGTGGAACAAAATAGCAATAATAAAACATAAATAAATAAAAAACATGGGCCGCACGGTGGCGCAGTGGGTAGCACAATCGCCTCACAGCAAGAAGGTCGTTGGTTCGAGCCTCGGCTGGGTCAGTTGGCATTTCTTTGTGGAGTTTGCATGTTCTCCTCGTGTTGGCGTGGGTTTCCTCCGGGTGCTCCGGTTTCCCCCACAAGTCCAAAGACATGCGGTATAGGTGAATTGGGTAAGCTAAATTGTCCGTAGTGTATGTGTGTGAATGAGTGTGTGTGGATGTTTCCCAGTGATGGGTTGCAGCTGGAAGGGCATCCGCTGCGTAAAACATATGCTGGATTAGTTGGCGGTTCATTCCGCTGTGGCGACCCCAGAATAATAAAGGGACTAAGCCGAAAAGAAAATGAATGAATAAATAAATAAAAACATAAAGATGCTGAATGATTTTCTCACAACCCCAATTCCAACACACTGGCCTCAATGATCTTGTCAATTTCAGTCTATTTTGGACTCAAAATATGGTGATTGTACGCCTTCAGAAGACCAGACGTCTTATGAATTGGAAATATTTTAATAATATGTGATATCATCATGCTGCCTTTGCTTTATTCTAGAGTTTAGAGTAAATTGATCGGAAAATCGGTAGAAAAGGATGGCTTAAAATGTACAAACGGTTAAGTTAACTTCATTGATTTGCATTGGGACAACATGAAGGAATTGTGTGGAACCCAGCATTTTTTTTTACAGTGTATGCTATAAATATCCTGCGACTGAATAAATCTGTCTCTCTTGTAATGTATGGGAAAGTCTGGCCATCAGACGCAAAGACAGCATGTTCTACAGAGGCCGTAAGTGATGGATGACAGGGAAGCGCTTGCATAATTCAATGAAAATTAACTGGGGAAGATGAAAAGTGGCGTCTACTAGATTCAATCCTCTAGACGACAGAAGCTCATCCCAGGTCAGTAGGTGAAGTACACACATGGATGCAACCAATGCTCCAAAAATTGAAGAAAACTGAAGCACCGTGTAGCTGGAAAGCCATCAAATGTAGAGCAAAAGTTGGTACATTCAGTTTGCAATGGCTTTAAGCTAATAATATCTCCAAACAAAATACCACACTGCTTTCTAGTCCAAATATCTAATAATTCGTAAATAAAGAAGCATTTTCTAGACAAGCAAAACAAATAGTCTTGTTTTCAGAAATAATATGACAAAATTAAGTGAGCTTTTCCTTAAAACAAGCAAAATAATCAACCCAGGCTAACACCGAGTGCCAAATACATCCCAGGAGGTACGTTTTTTTGCAGTCTTTGTTTTCGCGAATCCGCCAGAGGCCGCTGTGTACGCTTTTTGAGATGTCAAATTTCTCATGTGAGTGCCATTCACGCCTGCTGTTCACGTGTAAATCCACCAGAGGCTGCTGTCGACTGACTGACTGACTGACTGACTGACTGACTGACTGACTGACTAACTGACCGACTGATAGCCATACGTTCCTCTGGCTACATAATTTGCGATCTCCAGAAATGTATATAGGGCTATGTTGGAAATGATCTACCAATAGGGCTAGCAAAATAATCTTGTTTTTCCTTTAGGCATAAGATTATATCGCTTACCCTATTCATTCATTCATTCATTTTCTTTTCGGCTTAGTCCCTTTATTAATCTGGGGTTGCCACAGCGGAATGAACCGCCAACTTATCCAGCATATGTTTTACGCAGCGGATGCCCTTCCAGCTGCAACCCATCACTGGGAAACATCCATACACACTCATACACTATGGACAATTTAGCTTACCCAATTCACCTATAGCGCATGTCTTTGGACTTGTGGGGGAAACCGGAGCACCCGGAGGAAACCCACACGAACACGGGGAGAACATGCAAACTCCACACAGAAATGCCAACTGACCCAGCCAATCTCCAACAAAAATTCTAGTCTCGGCAATAAAACGAAACGAAATACACTGAAAGTCATGCACAATAAGAGTAGGAATCTAAAATAAGGCTAAATAGGATCCATTTTGACTTCACGTTGGCTGTAAAGAACAGATTCTCCAAAATGCTGGATTTGAGCATAGCCTGGAGACGGGGAGAGGCTTGAAACGGGGATTTTCGCAGCTGGAATGACATCACATCTGTCTATGTGTTCTCTGGCTTTAATCTATGATTTATTCCCTACTCTCGCCATCCCTCCCTCTCTCTCTCTCTCTCTCCATCATGTCTCCAACCAACCCCCCATTCACTGATGCATCGCCCCAGTCCCGTTGAAGGCTTCTTGTCTGCGCATGAAACTCCTCAGCTGTCTATTGTCAGAGAAGAAGAATGCCTTTACACTGTCGACATAATCTAGAGTTTGCACTGCCTCGGAGGACAAGCGAAAGAACTGTAACAGCTCACAATGGGAAAGCATGTTTATGACTGCCAACAAAAAGAAATCATTGTGATGATGATTATTATAGAGAAATAACGAGGGCATTTATCTTTCAACCTAAATGATTCATTGGATTTACTCATTTTATTTGACGGTTAAGTGGTTGCAGACCATTTACACGGGCTGAAATTAAGCTTAAATTTAAATAACTTAAATGTAGCAACGTTCAACTCAATTTGTTTGTTTAAATTCAGCCCATATAAATGGCTTGTAACCACCTGACCTTAAAAATATGCAGTAAATGTTTGTAACTAATACAACCCTAAAGGAAACATACTGTACTGTTACTGTTCGTATCACAGTAGGGCTGCACGATATTGGAAAAATCTAGCATTGCGATATTTTTTTTATTTTGCGATATATATTGCGATATGAATACAACTTCTCCAGATGACCTAAGAGCTCTATTTGGAAAGAATTTATAATGTTACATCATTTGGGATGAATCTGCAGTGGGAGTGCATCTCCATAAAATCTAATAAACAATATATAAATTTCCCCGACACATTTTCATTGTGGTCTGTGCTTTATTTGCAGTGCATTTCTGCATTTGCATGTGTTGTGAGTCTTTTCATGCACGCGTTTAGTCAATGATTGATGAATTGATGTTGACTATTTGCATCTCCATAAAATCTAACAGCAATCTATAAACTTTTTGGGGTCCGCCAACACATTTTCGTTGTGGTCTGTGTTATTTGCAGTGCATTTCTGTATTTGCATGTGTTGTGAGTCTTTTCATGCACGTGTTTAGTCAATGATTGATGAATTAATGTTGACTATTTGCATCTCCATTCATTCATTCATTCATTTTCATTTCGGCTTAGTCCCTTTATTAATCTGGGGTCGCCACAGCGGAATGAACCTCCAACTTATCCAGCATATGTTTTACGCAGCGGATGCCCTTCCAGCTGCAACCCATCTCTGGGAAACATCCATACACACCCATTTACACTCATACACTACGGACAATTTAGCTTACCCAATTCACCTATACCGCATGTTTTTGTACTTGTGGGGGAAACCGGAGCACCCGGAGGAAACCCACGCCAACACAGGGAGAACATGCAAACTCCACACAGAAATGCTAACTGACCCAGCCGAGGCTTGAACCAGCGCCTTCTTGCTGTGAGGCGAACGTGCTACCCACTGCGCCACTGTGAGCCCCTATTTGCATCTCCATAAAACCTAATAACAAGCTATAAACTTTTGGGGTCCGCCAACACATTTTCGTTGTGGTCTGTGCAATGTGCAGTGCATTTCTGTATTTGCATGTGTTGTGAGTATTTTCATGCATAGCAATCTATAAATACAATCAAGAAAATAAAGTGTTTTATCATTTCCCGAGTCTAACAGTATTCAAGTACAGTAATTAAATGATAAAAATAAAAATAAATCGTTGTTAAAGTCACAAGTGGTACAATTTCTTACGCCTGAATGCTTTTAAAATCATTATCCAATCACAGGCACCAAAAACACACACATGATAAATTATAATACAAGCTCGACATTGCATATACCCTGTGATGTGTCTACTGCGAATGATCACATTGCGATATCGATGCTGAGACAATATATTGAGCAGCCCTATATCATGTATTCCACTAAATACACTCAAACATATATATATTTTGCTGCTTTTTCAAACTACTTATTAAAAACGAGCTGAAACAATACAATTCTTGAGGGGTTTTTTGGGGACAGCTTAATTATTTAATGTCCAATCCACTTAAAATCTGTCAAGTTAACCTAATCGATTTGTGTTAGGACACCATGAATGAATTTTGGACAGTGTACTCTGTGTTCGAAAAGATCTTGTTTCGGTTTCATGCTGGGATCTTGAAATGAATCCCATCCGATGTTTAAAACTGAATAACAGGTGTTTATTTTCTTCCTCTATAAATATCAGTATAGACCTTTTATCATGTTATTGGCCCGTGAACATTTCCTGCTTGTTAACAAACTATTTCATAACCGTAACAAGAGGCAATTCAATCAAAACCTTATGTTAAAACAGCATTGTTTATCAGTATGTGGCTCTTTTTGGATTCTCAGAAGCTATAGAAGTTGAAAATGTCAAACAGGAAATACGTTGGGACCACTGTTTTCGTCTACATCCCTCAAAATGGTCTATATCCTGCATTGCATATTAGAGAAACTCAAACAGCGCACAAATCTACTGTCAGCTCTTATACTGATGGAGCCGGGCGGACTAAACCAGCAGCTGAAAATCTTCTTAAGGTGTTAGTCAGACTGCTCAGCTATTTTTAGCGTAAATAAACCACTACGATCAGTGTTTTATACATCGCTGTATTTGTGTTGCGCATTAATAACGACAGCATAATTGGCACAAACAGTGCTCAGCCTATATGAGGACACCCCATTTTGAAAATGAACATTTCTATCCGTTTCTCAGTGAATATAGACAACGTATGTTGATGCATTTAAACAAAACAGATTTATTCAACAGGTATATTTATTAAAATAATATTTTAGCCGTCAAACATGTTTAGAAATTAAAAGATAATACAATTCAATTCAAGCAAAAAATTGCAAAAATACATTTCAACCAATAAAATTTCAACTGCATTTTTCTTTTCCTCTTTTTGCTTCTCTTAATTTTTCCTCTTTTTTAAATTAATATTTGATATTTTTCTGTAACATATAAATGTGGGTGTGCTAGTTTTTATTATATTATATTATATATATATATTACATAGTTATCGTAAGTTATTATGTTCGATTAGCTCCAGATTTGGCTTCAGTACTGACTAATCTAATGTATGTGCACAAATATAATATGGCATAGCTTCCTATTAAAAATATGAATTTAACAGATGGATTTGTGAGGGGTTTACATAAATATGCTGAGCACTGCACATGGCCAGAATACAAATAAATAAATAATAAAAATCCTAATTAACACCTACGTGATTGCTTTAAGGGATTTCCATAATCATTTTGCACCAGTCCCAAATCCTCTACTAGACATGCTATGCATTTGGTCCTCAGAAGATTGAATTATTCTGCATCATTATGAGAAGTCTAATTAGAATTGGTTCCACTTTTCATTTCCTTTCTACGAACGCGTCCACACACATTCCCTTGTCGATCAATTCAAAAAAGATGCGCAAAACAATCTCAAATGCTCTGAAATACGCATCTGCATCAAGACAAACAGAAATTCCCCTCCATCAGCCTGAATGAAACAAACAGCAGTGATGGATATTTCTAAATAAATTCCGTTCGTGCACCTGAGATGATCATGTGATGAAGATATACCTTCAGTTGCATAGTTGTGGTCTCGAAGGAAGCTGTTGTTGATCTTGCGGGTGTCTATTTCCTCATCCATTGAGAAAGGCGCTGATTATTACACTGAGAAATGCAGAAACGCGCTATCATCTATCCATGGTCCGCACACTCGTGCACGCGTTCAGCCCAGAGCCCGGCGCGCAATACGCGGACGCACCATCACGTTAAAACGCACAGAAATCCTAGCAGTGCTGCGATGATGGAGAAAGCCGGTGTCGGGTCGCAAGGTGTCACAATAAGGCGCGGCTGTCTGCAGCAAAACCCCTGATTTACTGTAAAGCGTGCGCGCGCGCGTCATCCGCAATGCCAAGCATCCGCGATCAGGTCCGTGCGTTGTGATGCAGCTGTCATGCACGGGGTAGCGGGTTTCCGATGTGACCCGCGGATGCTGTCTCAGACTCTGCCGGCTTGGAGAGCTCGCTTTCCCGGCTGTCGCTCCGTGTGGAAGTGCTGACGTGACGCATCGGTTGAGACTGGCGCTGCACCAGTGACTCCGCCCACTTCTGTCCACCTGCGTCAGCATCACTCCAGATCATGATGTTATGTGCCATGCTGCTCCAGCACTTGTTGAGTTATGTCCATCTGAATCATATTTATAACAATTATGATGATGATTTAAAAAAAACAAACATACTTGCGTGACAGGTGGCATCAGGACCAGTTCTAAAAATAAAAAACAAATCACGATGGACGGCTCCGGTTTTCAGAATAAATTAAAAGCTCTGCACATCGTGGTATATGTACATACAGCTGAAGTCAGAATTATTAGCCCCCTGTATATTTTTCCCCCAATTTCTGTTTAACACAAAGATTTTTTCAACACATTTCTAAACATAATAGTATTGCTTAATAGTGGCTAAAATTGACTAATCTTGACCCTAAAATGGCTTTAAAAAAATTTAAAACTGCTTTTATTCTAGCCGAAATAAAACAAATAAGACTTTTTCCAGAAGAACAAATATTATAGAAAATACTGTGAAAAATCTGTTGCTCTGTTAAACATAATTTGGGAAATATTTGAAACAAAAACTTCACAGGAGGGCGAATAATTTTGACTTCTACTGTATATATATATAGTCACATCGCAGAATGCGCAATGTTGAGTCGGGATTATATTTGACCTGTTCAAAACATTCAAAAGCAACTGTAGCATTTGTACCTTTAATAAAGATTTGTTTGGTTGGATTTATTCATACAATAAAGACTACACTGATAAAACAAATGTGTTGATAAACAATTTCCGTATTTTGTGATTCACAAGTGTGTGTTTAGTGTATTTACGGTTGTGAATTGCATTATGGGATGTTGATCTCTGCTTTCGATGTTGAAAATTTAACTCTGCAATTTAACAAAGTGACTTTTATTGTCATTTTAGTAGTTTGAAATAATAATATAATGTATAAGAAATAATATATAGAGAAATAAGTCAGAAAATGTACTGGTGGTGTATTACCAGGGTTTTTGTAGTGTAATATACAACACCAACACAGATGCTATATCATTCATTCATTCATTTTCTTTTCGGCTTAGTCCCTTTATTAATTTGGGGTCACCACAGCAGAATGAACCGCCAACTTATCCAGCATATGTTTTATGCAGCGGATGCCCTTTCAGCTGCAACCCATCACTGGAAAACATCCATACACTCTCATTCACACACATACACTACGGACAATTTGGCTTACCCAATTCACCTATACCGCATGTTTTTTTACTTGTGGGGGAAACCGGAGCACCCGGAGAAAACCCATGCCAACACGGGGAGAACATGCAAACTCCACACAGAAATGCCAACTGATCCAGCATAATGCGATTCAAAACCATAAACAGGGAAAAAAATTAATAAATCACAAAATATGGAAAATTCCTAATTAAGAAATGTAAATATTCATGTAATATCATTCATTCATTCATTTTCATTTCGGCTTAGTCCCTTTATTAATCTGGGGTCGCCACAGCGGAATGAACCACCAACTTATCCAGCATATGTTTTACGCAGCGGATGCCCTTCCAGCTGCAACCCATCTCTGGGAAACATCCATACACACCCATTCACACTCATGCACTACGGACAATTTAGCTTACCCAATTCACCTATACCGCATGTCTTTGGACTTGTGGGGGAAACCGGAGCACCCGGAGGAAACCCACGCCAACACAGGGAGAACATGCAAACTCCACACAGAAAGGCCAACTGACCCAGCCGAGGCTCGAACCAGCGATCAGCGACCTTCTTGCTGTGAGGCAATCGTGCTACCCACTGTGCCACCGTGAAGCCCCATTGCATAATTAAATAGAATTAAAAATAATCAATTAAGAACAATTTAATAAACCTCAAAAAAAATCTGGGGTCACCACAGCGGACCTGTACCGCATGTCTTTGGACTTGTGGGGGAAACCGGAGCACCCGGAGGAAACCCACGCCAACACAGGGAGAACATGCAAACTCCACACAGAAAGGCCAACTGACCCAGCCGAGGCTCGAACCAGCGATCAGCGACCTTCTTGCTGTGAGGCGAACGTGCTACCCACTGCACCACTGTGAGGCCCATTCATGTAATATAATATTTATAATGTTTATTTACTTTTTTTTTTGTAGTAATATATATATAATACAGAAATGCCAACTGACCCAGCCGGGACTCGAACCAGCGCGTTCTTGCTGTGAGGCGACAGCGCTACCCACTGCGCCCACTGTAATATTTTATTATATAATATGTATAATATGCCTCATGGTGGTGTAGTGGGTAGCACGATCGCCTCACAGCAAGAAGGTCGCTGGTTCGAGCCTCGGCTGGGTCAGTTGGCATTTCTGTGTGGAGTTTGCATGTTCTCCCCGTGTTGGCATTGGTTTCCTCCAAACACACGTGCTAAAGGGGAATTGGGTAAGCTAAATTGTCCGTAGTGTATGTGTGTGAATGAGAATGTGTGGATGTTTCCCAGTGATGGGTTGCAGCTGAAAGGGCATCCGCTGCGTAAAACATATGCTGGATAAGTTGGCGGTTCATTCCGCTGTGGCGACCCCAGATTAATAAAGGGACTAAGCTGAAATGAAAATGAATGAATGAATATGTATAATATTTATAATAAATATGATATAATAGAATACTACTATTATTATATATATTTTTTAAATGTGTTGAAAAACAAATCTTCTCTACGTTATATTGCACTTGGAAAGAAATATTTTCAAAACAACTGAATTTCACTTATAATAATTCAGACTTTATAATAATTTGCCTACTACTCAGTAGCTACTACATTTGAATGTACTACTCGACCATTAGAAAAGTACGTTCTATACAGTATGAATGTGAGTAGTTTGAATAGAACTCAGACATACTACATCCACCATTTTGTCATGATCACGTGACCTACCCGCGTCAGTCGCGTCGCTTCACTCCCATTCATGAATTCTCTCGCGAGGCATCATGGGATAGCATAGCGTGCATCGGATGCCCACTTCAGAATCTCGCCCGAAGTAGTAGATCATCCGGGTACTTTTCGCATACTGTTTTTCGAATTCTATGAATTCGGACATACTACGCGGCTCACATATTGTTTTTAGCGTACTATGTAGTATAGAAGTATGCGATGCAGTTCGGATGCAGTGTGTGTGTTATGATCACCAGTGATCGAGCAGTTGCAGATCGCTAGAGAACTTCAATTCGGCCACTGAACCGAACTACAACTCCCAGAACCCTTTGCACTCATCAACTCCTGCCACAGCTGACAATAATCTGGACATTGACACACACGCACACACACACGCACGCACGCACGCACGCACGCACGCACGCACGCACGCACGCACGCACGCACACACACACACACACACACACACACACACAGCTGTAGCTCATCTTCACTGATTTCATGGACTATTTATACACCTCACTTTCACATACACTTTGCTGAGTCTTGTTTTACCCCGTGTAGCATTACTAAAAAACATTTTCCTAGTCTGTCTTGCCGTGTTTTGACCCTTTGCTTAGTTTATTGTTTGACCTTTCGCTTATGGTGGACAAAGCGAGGCTTCATGAAACACTGAAACAGTTGAAGCAAATGTGTCGAAGCTTCGAAACTTTCGAACCCCGTCTCTACGTTTTCATGCATTGCTCTGGAACAGCTTCAGCAAAGAAACAGTTCAGCAAATTGAGGTATTAAACCCCAGTTGTGTAATTGAGGTTTCAAGTGATTTAGTGAAGCAGCGAGAGTTCCTGACTAGCATGCAGAGATGATGGGTTTGAATCCAGGGTGATGCAGCTATAGATGTTAGTTCTTAAATGCTCTGTTCTTGTAACGTGTTTTGTTTTAACACTGGTCTGACGTCCGAATGAACACTTTGTGAATAAATATGTCTTGTTTTGGTCATAAAAAAGTGACATTATTAAAATACATCAAGTCATAATTACAGAGTATTTGTACAAGTTGGGATTCATACTTGGGTCATTGGCAGCACAGTTACTCTGTGCACACGCACGATCCACTAGGTTACACGAGATAGAGTTTTTTTATGACCCTGTCAGTCAAACGCAGATTCGCCAGGTCTGGAAATGCTTCTGAAATGGCCGATGCTTTGAATCGGTTTAGTCACGTGACCTCGTGTTTCGAAACACTTTAGTCATGTGACCTGGGTGTTTCGAATCACCCTACTCAGGTGACCTGGGTGTTTCGAATCACCTTAGTCACATGACCTGGGTGTTTCGGATCATGCTTCGGTGCAGTGTTTCGAAACACTTGTGCTTCGTGCTCTCGACACTGTGTCGAAACGTCAGTTTTACATCAGCCATCCCTACCTTTGCCTGTTTCTGACTACGCTTTGGATTACCTACATGCTCCTGTATGTCCGTTTTTGACCACTGCCTGCACGACTACTCTTTAATAAACTGCACTTAGATCCCCAACTCCATTGTCCAGAGTCTCGTTCGTTACACTATGTATGTCAGGGATTTTATTACTTTATGTTTTTCTTTTGCAACCAAGCCTGTCTCATTTTTTACTGCTGAAAGATTTAAGACAGCGCAGGTTATTTGACACATCGCTGCCTTCGAACCTCACATGAAATGAGTCAAACGTATTATCTCTCTTCCCCCATAATGCTATGTAGCCAAGCATGAACCTCAGATCTTCACTTACTGCTGACCATCTCCAAATCCTCATACCCAGTCCTATTGTGTGTCACTGTGCGGCGAATCAAATCCTCTCTGCCTCAAATCCCTTTAATTAGAAGATAACGGGGAAACACCAAACCCCAGGAGTAATCTTGATACTAGTTCTGCTGGAATTACAGACGATTATTCCTGCCCAGTCAATGAAGTCATAGTCTTAGAAGGCTAAGCATAAGAAAGGCACTTACAGGAATATTTCATATTAGCTCTAATGAAGCCATCAATAATTCCACCTCTCAATTTGTAAAATAAAAAAATGAAGAAATGCATTTACAACATTGCGCTCAGTACATCTGCATGTTTGGATCTCTGTGTAGAGAAAGTAATTGAAAAATAAATGGTCTGCCTACAAAACTTTGAGTGAGTGAATTCAGAAAAATACAGGGGCAGCATGGTGGCGCAGTGGGTAGCACAATCGCCTCACAGCAAGAAGGTTACTGGTTCGTGCCCCGGCTGGGTCAGTTGGCATTTCTGTGTGGAGTTTGCATGTTCTCCCTGTGTTTGCTAGGGTTTCCTCCGGGTGCTCCGGTTTCCCCCACAAGCCCAAAAAAACATGTGGTATAGGTGAATTGGGTAAGTTAAATTGTCCGTAGTGTATGTGTGTGAATGAGTGTGTATGGATGTTTCCCAGTGATGGGTTGCAGCTGGAAGGGCATCCGCTGCATAAAACATATGCTGGATAAGTTGGCGGTTCATTCCGCTGTGGCGACCCCAGATTAATAAAGGGATCAAGCCGAAAAGAAAATGAATGAATGAATGAATATTTGTGCATATACATTAGTTTAGTCAGTACTGAAGCCAAATCTGGAGCTAATCTAACAAAATAACTTACACCAAATCCACCAGAGGCCGCTGTGTATGCTTTTTGATCTCAAATGTCTCTCGTGCGAATCCACCAGAGGCCACATTATACACTTTCGCCGACCAAGCCAGCTTGCTGTCGACTGACCTGACCAGCTTGCTGCCACCCCCTTCCCTAAACCCAACCGATAGTGTTTTCAAAAGCAATCTAGAAAAAGTATAGCAGTCGCGTGATTTCACAACGTTTTCAGCTTGTTGTTTATTTATTTATTTTGCTCTTGTTTTACCTAGTTTCTGGAACCATTCTTCATCGGACTTGAACCCCGTTGACGCGGTCAAGTCCGCCGACATACGCAGCGAGCTACTGGGCAAACTGATAACACTGGACAAGCTGTCCGTAAGGAGGTAAGCGGTCAGCTGGTAGCGCAAAAAGGAACAGAAGCCATCGGCGGCGTCATACCACCCCGTAGCGTTCGTTTTAAAGACGAAATGCAGCCATACGTACCTCTGGCTACATAATTCGCGATCTCCAGAAATGCAGACAGGGGTACGTATCCACAATGAGCCTGTGCTGGTATTTTGTCTTCTACTAATTCTGTAGTGATAACATTCATTCATTTTCTTTTCGGCTTAGTCCCTTTATTCATCAGGGGTCACCACAGCGGAATAAACCGCCAACTTATCCAGCATATGTTTTACGCAGCGGATGCCCTTCTAGACGCAACCCATTACTGGGAAACACCCATAAACTCTCATTCACACACATACAATACGGACAATTTAGCTTACCCAATTCACCTATAGCGCACGTCTTTAGACTTGTGGAAGAAGCCGGAGCACACAGAGAAGACCCACGCCAACACAGGGGGAGAACATGCAAACTCCACACAGAAATGCCAACTGACCCAGCCGAGGCTCAAACCAGTGACCTTCTTGCTGTGAGGCGACAGCGCTACCCACTGCACCACCGCGCCGCCCTGCCAGTGATAACATATTTTAATTATTAAATATTCTATAATCTAACCCATAATTTTCTATATATTTCAGTTGGCTGCTGTCTGTTTGGAGTGTTCACGAGCAGCTTTATGGACCAGACGCGAGCCGAAAACACAGTTGTTTATCACCTGCGCTAGTTGTTTGTGTGTACTGGACTTAACTCAGTTTATTTATGATCAGAACTTTAATTTTACTTGCGATTATTTTGCTGCTTTTATTATATTACTATACTCAAACAAGAGGTGACGAAAACAAAATGCTTACAAGTGCTGCAATGTTTAGTATGGATGGGCAATATCTTATTGTTTGTACAGTATATACCAATAAAAATCTACCCTTAAAGTAGTGCAATACTTGAGGGAGTAGCCATTTGTCAACATAGGCTCTTTCTAAAAAAAAACGTAGCCCTATATACATTTCTGGAGATCGTGAAGTATGTAGCCAGAGGTAGGTATGGCTGCATTTTATCTTCAAAACTAACGCTACGGGGCGGTATGGCGTCGTTCCTTTTCGCGCTACCAGCTGACCGCTTACCTCTGTATGGACGGTTTTTCTGCTGTTACCAGATTGTCCAGTAGCTCAACATGTACATCGGCGGACTTGTGATGTGGATCGGAGTTGACCGTGACGACAGGGTTCGACTCCGGCGAAGAACGGTTGCAGAATGCAGGTAAGACAAAAACAGAAGTCAAAAAATAAAATAAACAAGTAAATAACAGGGTGAGAATGTGGTAAAAATCAGGCGAGGGCTTTTCTTTTTCTGGATTGCTTTTGAAAACTCGAACCAGCGACCTTCTTGCTGTGAGACGACAGTGCTAACCACTGAGCCACCGTGCCGCCCAAAAATAAAATCAGTACCGTGTATTTAGAACAGAGTGATTTTCTCCCTGCACTCATATGCAGATGTGACGTTAATAAACCGTATGTAAATATGTGAACCAATAAACCAAGGGTCATAAATTTAGCAACATGTTATATAGCATAAAAATAATTGACTATAATTAAAGTAATAATAAGGCTTCCGAATCCATTACGCCTACAATCCTACATTGTTTTATTAATGCACTTCAGTATATTCCTGCAAAACTGAATGAATGTTTTTATTTTTATGAAAGGTCCATTGAGTTGCACCTGTCTGGCAGCTGAGAGGCTTCTGGGTTTTAAAGCCTGAATTGCAGTGACAACTAAGTTCAATCCCAGAGGATGTGAGTGCTGTTCTAGTAATGGGTGCTATAGAGGTCAGCTCAATAGTGTCATCAGCAGTCCTCCAGAGCACATGCTGAGATATAAGTGGCAGACACACACACATGCACGCACACTCACAGACACAAGCACACTTTCATATACACACCCTTGCACAATCACACACAAAGGAAACACGCACATACTCACAAACACTGATACACATATACACACTCAGACACACACACCAGTCATGGTCATTATACTCTAGACATAATTGGTAACCTGCTTTTTAGACTCGCAGATTAATCATAGCGAGTGCTTTATGGAGAAGAATAATTTAGCCAAAACTGAATATATTATGGGGGGCGCGGTGGGGGAAACTGATGTGATCACAGGGAGAACATGCAAACTCCACACAGAAATGCCAACTGACCCAGCCAAGGCTCGAACCATCGACCTTCTTGCTGTGAGGCAACAGCTCTACCCACTGCGCCACCGCGCCGCCCAGACTTTGAACATATTTTTCTAATCTAATCTAATTTGAATCTAGTTTAGAGTCAAATCTAGGTTTCTAGTTCAAAAGTTATTACCGTTTGGCTTTATGGGTGCAACAGACATCCAAAGCATACATAGAAGACAAAGAATTACAGTCCAATCAAATTAGGAAAGTCATGAGGCATTGCAATAAACGACAATAAGATTTTTTTTTCATTTGATTTGAACGCTATCCCTGCAAATGTAGAAACTTTAACATATTTATTACTATATTCACATATTTCACCAGTTATTTTTAGAGAAAAGAAGATTAGACAGAAAGACAGACAGAAATGCACGCGCACGCACACACATTTCATGAACTGATAAGTGCTGTACTGATGCCAGAAATCCTCCCCCCACACACACGCGCAAACAGATTCATGATAGAGCTGGCAGACTGCTGCTGGTGGAGTGTGTGTGTGTGTGTGTGTGTGTGTGTCCTGAATGGAGGAGTGTTAATTAAAGCAGGAACACTATTGATCTGACCCTCCTCCAACTTCCCCACCGCCCCCTAGCTGCACCCTCAAAACGTGTGTATATGTGTGTGTGCGAGAGTCAGAAAATGAGAAATGACTGGTAAACAATATTTGACAGTGTTAAGTATCAGCTGGGTCCTGGTCGGGTCAATATTATCTCAATATCTGGGACACTATACGATAATGATGTGATATTTTATGAAGAGTGGACAGTAATAAATACTCAGCATGTTTTTTGTTGTTGTAAGACAGTGGACAATATGGAAGTATCCTGCTTTTTAAGACAGCATATTTGCATTTTTAGTCTTTAGTTTACATCTCGGATGCAGAGAAAGACAATGGGATAATGAATTGGGAAATCAATGCGAGAATAAACAAGAGACTGTGGATGAGAAAAGCTATTACGGATAAAGAACTGAGGTCAAGAAATTCTAAGCATGGGTAGGATTAGAAATGTGTGCAGAAGGATGAGTGTATATAAACGAAAGATGAAGCACACAGCTGAAAATGATGCAGTCTTTTTATGCCAATCGTATGATGGTCAAGAGAGAAAACCAACATAGGCTCATTCTGAAAACGTAGCCCTATATACATTTCAAGAGTTTACACTTAGCTGATGATTGGTTATAAAGCTTGTTTGGCATGCTGTCCCGGGAGAGAGCCCTGAGCTCATAGATCCTCGAGCCCGGGGCTCCCTCCCGTTTGCAAGGCGAGAGGGGAGTTTGAGCTCAGGTAGATCTCGAGAACTCCCCTGCTGTAGTAGCTAATGAACAGATAGTGATTGCTCTTGAGATGACTACTTACTAGGAGCATGTCTATGATGCCGATTTGGATTAGTTAATTAACTTAAGTTGCATGTTTTTGGACGGTGTGAGGAAAACGGGGCACCCGGTGAAAACCCACGTGAGCATGGGGAGAACGTGTAAACCCCACACAGAAATGTCGGCTGGCTTGGTAAGGACTAGAACCAGTGACGTTCTTGCTGTAAGGCAACAGTGCTAACCACTGGGCCACCGTGCCACCCATCTAGGAAAGGAGGAGTAGGGGTGGAAGGGGGGATTCTTCAAAACGAAGATGGCTGTAATATGAAACTTAGGGTATTTATAGTGGCTTAGGAATCGTCTGATTGGTGAATTATGAATTGGATAATGCGGGACCAGCCGCAGCAATCATAAGCACGTGATCCTCTCGAAAGTAGTTTATAAATAAACTTCATTTCTGGAGATCGCGAATTATGTAGCCAGAGGTACGTATGGCTGCATTGCGTCTTTGAAACGAACGCTATGGGGCGGGATGACGCCGTTCCTTTTCACGCTTACCAGCTGACCGCTTACCTCCATAAGGACGGATTTCCCGCTTTACCAGTTTGTCCAGTTACCTCGCCATGTATGTCGGCAGACTTTAGACGTAGAGAGGAGTTGACCACGACGATGGGATTCGAGAAGGCAGAAAAGACAAAAACAGAAGCCAAAAAATAAAATAAACATGTAAATAACAGGGTGAGAATGTGGTAAAATCTGAAAACGTGGTAAAAATCAGGCGAGGGCTTTTCTTTTTCCGGATTGCTTTTTAAAACTGTCGGTTGGGTTTAGGGAAGTGGGTGGGCGCTGGTCAATCAGTGCTTTTGAAAACACTATTGGTTGGGTGTAGGGAAGGAGGAGGGTGGGTCAGTTGATCGGTCAGTCAGTCAGTCAGTCGACAGCGGCCTCTGGTGGATTTACGCGAGAAGAGCAGGCACGAATGGCACTTGAGAGAGAAATTTGAGATCGCAAAAAGCGCACACATCGGTCTCTGGTGGATTTGCGAAAACAAAGACTGCAAAAGAACGTACCTCTTGGGATGTATTTGGCGCACTCCAGAAATGTATATAGCGGTACATTTCCAGAATGAGCCTGGGTTGGAGGAAACACATGCAAATTAAGAAAAGATCTGCATCGGTTTGACAGCATACGTGTTGCAAAAGGCACGCACATTAAGAAAACGCACTGCAAATTTTCACAACGCAAACAAATTAAGAAAACGCGCTGGAAATTTAGTTACAGTCAGTACTATACAGTGTTTTTATTTTTTTAAATACTTTTTAAATATGTTAGGAAAAGATATTAAATAAAAAAATATTTAAAGTATTAAATAAAAAAGATTAAATATTAGTATTAAAAAAGATTATATATATATATATATATGTTAGGAAAAAATATTAAATAAAAAAATATTAAATATTAATATAAAAATATTAAATAAAAATATATATGTTACGAAGAAAATATTACATTTAAAAAAATAAAAAATATTTAATAAAAATATTTAAAGTATTGGGCAGCACGGTGGCAGAGTGGATAGCACATTCGCCTCACAGCAAGAAGGTCGCTGGTTCGAGCCTCGGCTGGGTCAGTTGGCATTTCTGTGTGGAGTTTGCATGTTCTCCCCGTGTTTGCGTGGGTTTCCTCCGGGTGCTCCAGTTTCCCCCACAATTCCAAAGACATGTGGTACAGGTGAATTGGGTAAGCTAAATTGTCCGTAGTGTATGAGTGTGTGTGTGTGAATGAGTGAGTGTGTATGGATGTTTCCCAGGGATGACTTGCGGCTGGAAGGGCATCCGCTGCGTAATACATATGCTGGATAAGTTGGCGGTTCATTCTGCTGTGGCGACCCCAGATTAATAAAGGGACTAAGCCGAAAAGAAAATGAATGAATGAATTTAAAGTATTAAAAAAAAAAAGATTAAATATTAATATTAAAAAAAATTAAATAAAAAAAAAAAATATATATATATATATATATATATATGTATGTTAGGAAACAATATTAAATAAAAAAATCTTAAATATTAATATAAAAATATTAAATAAAAATATATATGTTAAGAAAAATAAAATTACATTTTTAAAAACATAAAAAATATTTAAATAAAAAATATTTTATAAAAATATTTAAAATATTAAATAAAAATGATTAAATATTAATATGAAAAAAAGGCTTAAATAAAATTATATGTTAAGAAAAAAATATAAAAATATATATTCAAAATATTAAATAAAAAATATTAAATATTAGTATTAAAAAAGATTAAATAAATAAAAAATGTTTTATATACTTTTATAAATAAATTAAAGTTTGCATGTTCTCCCCGTGTTGGCGTGGGTTTCCTCCGGGTGCTCCGGTTTCCCCCACAAGTCCAAAGACATGCGGTATAGGTGAATTGGGTAAATTAAATTGTCCGTAGTGTATGTGTGTGAATGGGTGTGTATGGATGTTTCCCAGTGATGGGTTGCAGCTGGAAGGGCATCCGCTGCGTAAAACATATGCTGGATAAGTTGGCGGTTCATTCCGCTGTGGCGACCCTAGATTAATAAAGGGACTAAGCCGAAAAGAAAATGAATGAATGAATGTTAAGAAAAAATATTAAATAAAACATTTATTTAAAATATTAAATAAAGAAATATGAAATATTATTGCTACATATTCATATGAAGTATGCTAGCATAACCTAGCCACATTTAAAAAAAAATACTACTTTAAAAAAATTTTTTAATACTTTTTGTTCAAAATAAACGAGAGTATGCTGTGTCCTGATGCATACTTTAGTCAAATACAGTTTAGTCAGCAGCAGCAGCAGCATCTAAAAAGTTTTATTAAGGTCACAACTGTACATATGGGCGCTGGCTATTTTCAGACTGAAGGACAAAGACAAAGGCTGACCTGGCCCGAACCAGGTCTTCACATAACATCTCAACCATATGTCCCAGATACATCCGCTGTCAATATGTTCTGTTCCACCACAGACGTCGCTGACACGCCGATTGATTGGGCAGATTTTTTTTTTGCCGTTATTCAGTCTCATGTAGACTGTGACACTGTCTTTCGAAAGCAAATCAATGTCGCATTTATTAAGCTCTGTCGATAGTAACCTGGTTTTTATACAATTAAACACTTTAAATTAAATAGCAAAACAAAATCTTTATTAGCAGACATGTTTGCTATTTGCACAATAGAACATATAAGTAGAAAACATAAGAACACTCTGGTTTGTGAGAAGGTCGCTAATTCAGAATGATGAATAGTGCTATGCGGATCCATGTTTTGCTCCACAACCAAGCGGCAACCTCCCGCTCTCCTTTGTGAAGCTAATACGGAGGTAACTGAAACTGCAATTCATCAAATTTGCGCTAGGCCTGGCTCCATAATAGAGCACATTTCTATTGAGCCCAATGTTAATATGGCCAACTTTACAGCAGAAAAAAAGGTGTTTACAGCCTGGTACAAAAACGATTTTGGTGCATATAGCTAATATTACCCTTCATGACAACTGTGAGGGGGTGAATTCTTTTTATAACTCATCCGTTTCATTTATATTGAGTTATATTAAGGGTGCTTTCACATCTGTGGTTCGGTTCATTTGGTCCGGACCAAGGGCAACAAATGATACACTGTAGCATTTTCTGCAGTCTTTGGGTCCTTTCCACACCACACTGATTGCTTTGGTCCGAACCAAATTCAATAAACCAAAATGCAGTCATCTGACAAAATCCATATCACTCATTGGCCAGATGTTATTGAACGTGTTTCCTAAACTGCTTTTCGATTGGTCAGAATTAACGTGCGGGAAAAAACCAATGGAACTCCCGTAATCAAACCGGCAGACACATGGAGGGACGACTGCGCTGGCTGATTGTATCCCTGGTCATAGTATACTACATGTATATTTGTATACATCACTTTAGACAAGCTATACATTTCGAGAATGAAGCGCGGCTGCAAAACAATGTTTTAATGCATTGCAAACGGCGAAGGCACATCGCAAGTCACTTCAGGAGGAGGCGTGAATTCATTTGGCTAAACTGCGACATGGTCATCTTCCGGAAATATTACCAATGATCCATCAGGTAATGTTTTCCCTCTCTCTCTCTCTCCCTCTCTCTCTCTCTCTGTTTAAAATTGTTGGTAAAGTGATGTCAACAAATAATTTTCCTCCACATTCCATAATGCACAGCGCATCGGACTACGGCAGCTGGATTATTCAAGTTTCAATTCAAGTTTATTTATGTAGCGCTTTTTACAATATAGATTGTGTCAAAGCAGCTTAACAAGTTCAAGTAAAGTCCAGGTTTTAGAGTTTAGTTCAGTTCAGTGTGGCTTAAGTTTCACTGCTGAAAGTTCAAACACTGAAGAGCAAATCCACCGAAGCGCAGCTCCACAAGTCCCAATCCGAGCAGGCCAGTGGCAACAGTGGCGAGGAAAAAAAACTTCACCAGTTTAGTTTAGTTGGACAGGATTAGTCCAGAAAGGCGCAGTACTTTTTGCGGTTGGGTCTGTTTTAGTTCGGATCATGTTCTCACCACAAACGAACCGCTCCAGGGTTGGTTTGAAAGCGTACCAAGACCACCTCTTCAAGGAGGCCTCGGTATACTTTTTTGGTCCGCTTTTGGTGTGCACTCGAGGACGATTGCTACATTCACACCTGCCCAAACGAACCGCACCAAGAGGGAAAACGAACTCTAGTGCGATTCAACCGAACTTAATAAGGCTGGTGTGAAAGCACCCTTAGTCTGCATAATTAAGAGCGTGGCCACTTGAGTGACAGCCAGGTCTCGATGGTCGCCGTCACGTCATCTCAGCTGATTCCGGCTGATTAGCCGCTGAACTTGGCATATACATCATCTTTTGGTTTGTTTTAGACTGAGTGGAATTGGAATTATTTCTTATTATTTCACTTAATTGTGCTCACAAACCATTCAAGTGGCCTCCATTTCCCAGGTGAGTGCAATTCTTATACCCTTATATATCATATCTATAAATGTATTTGTTTTATTTAAGATAATTTGTCATTTATAAAGATTTTATCATTCTTTAGAACTTAAATGCACTCCAGAATTTGACAGATTGATTAGCTGTAGGCTATAGAAGTCATCTGAAACGCTGTCATATGCCTGGATTTCAGAACTAGCCTTGCGTTTACTAAATATACTAAATATGACTATATTTGTAGTATTCAGAAGTAATTTGCGTTTTCCTTCTGTAAAAAAACGTCATAAGAACAATGTTTAGTGGCTCAATGTATTACAACAGTGTTTTTAAAATACTAAACTTTATTGATATAGTACACAGCCAAGCACAAACTAATTGCAGATAATGAAGTATTAGGCGTTTCTCCCAAAGAAGAGCCCGTCTAAGCAAAATGCTAGCAGGCATCTGTAGCTCCGCCCCTTTTTCAGTTTCCATGCCCTCTTGTAGCTTCATTTGCGTATGGGTGCGTCACCTATGGGTGACGTCACGGATTGTATCCCTGGTCATAGTATACTACATGTATATTTGTATACATCACTTTAGACAAACTATACATTTCGAGAATGAAGCGCGGCTGCGGCTGGAAAACAATGCTTTAATGCATTGCAAACGGCGAAGGCACGGAGGCGTGAATTCATTTGGCTAAACTCCGACATGGTCATCTTCCGGAAATATTACCAACAATCCATCAGGTAATGATTTTCCCTCTCTCTCTTTCTCTCTCTCTGTTTGTAAAGCGCTGTTGGTAAAGCGCTGTCAACAAATATTTTTCCTCCACATTCCATAATGCACAGCGCATCGGATGACGCACAAACAAATGGTTGGCCACGTCCACTTGTAACTTCATTTGCGTATGGGTGCGTCACCCGTCACGGATTGTATCCCTGGTCATGGTATACTACATGTATATTTGTATACATCACTTTAGACAAACTATACATTTCGTGCATACGTCCATATTTTTTACAGTCTATGGTCACAACCCAAAAGTCCTGTGCACACCAACGCAAATGTGTGGCATATTAATCTAATTGAATGTTCGCATGTCAGCCCAATGAATGAAGGTCTCCTGTAAAGCCTCGAAACACACAGTGTTATTCAATGTGTCGATGTGCACTGAAATAGGAAGACATGGCGGGGCATATCGAGCAGCTTCTCGCCTTGTTATATAGAGCTTTGTTTATAACAGCTCAATCATAGCTGCTGAGTTATAGCTTATTTTTAAAGGAGGCCCAGATCACGTTAGATTAAAGGGGCCCTATTATGCTAAAATCCCTTTTATAAGGGGTTTGTTTGGCAACAGTCTGTGAATATATGATGCATGTGATGATGAGTGTGCTCCACACAGGGGAGCTGGCTTGACAACCACCTGTAGAACACACTCCTCCTGTCTTAATGCACCAGACATTGTGTTAGAAACTCTCATATGCTTTACATGTTTGTTTATAAAACTGCTATTTTCATCTATAACAATCTTTTTTTTTTTTTTGCATCTCGTTTAAATACACTATGAACAGCAGCTACCCTAAATATATTTTCTTTATTTTCTATTTCCACCTTGGGATACTCATCCCGAGGCCCCTACAGACTATGCAGCCCATTGATGCGATCCTAGACCTGTGAAGAGATGATCCAAAGGTATCCTGGACCAGGCTGTATCCCGAGCTGATGCTGTGGTGGTCATGGGGAATGCAGTGCATGAGACTGATTCCTGGAATGGCCACTGTGGCAAACAAGTCTACACTTGATCCTTTGGGCCAGTCGGACCTCCCGCCGGTGCCCTACCACACCTGCAGCTTTCCACGATAGACGTCCAGCTTCTCCAGCCTCTGGCGCCTAGACTGCAGCTCCACACAGGAAGTTTGGCCAGAAGAAAAATGGTCGTGCACAACTAAGCCTGGTTTCTCTTGAGGTTTTTTTTTCTCTTCACTTCATCAATTGGTGAAGTTTTTTTCCTCGCCACTGTTGCCACTGGCCTGCTCGGATCGGGACTTGTGGAGCTGCGCTTCGGTGGATTTGCTCTTCAGTGTTTGAACCTTCTGCAGTGAAACTTAAACCACACTGAACTGAACTGAACTGAACTAAACTCTGAAATCTGGACTTTACTAGAACATGTTAAGCTGCTTTGACACAGTCTACATTGTAAAAAGCGCTATATAAATAAACTTGAATTGAATTGAATATAACCAGCTTCAAATGATGTGTATTTATTAAATTTTTTTTATAAACACACTTCTTAAAAACAGTCTGCAGAAACACTTTGATTGACATTCTCCATTTGTACGTGTCATCAGAGGGGGAAAGCCCCGCCCATTAGCGATAATCTCCCCCATTAGGACGTTAGTCTTGTTTTTGAATCTGCCACTATGCTGACACAGGGGCATCCGTAGCTCCGCCCTCTTTTGAAAAGAGCACAATCTCATTTGAATTTAAAGCGACAGTCACCAAAACGGCACAATTAGGATCAAAGCCTTAAATGGGACAGTTTCAGAGAGTTAGAACACATTATTTGTGGGCCACCAAACAAAAGAGCGGCCATCTACTGACAATGCTTAAATTCCGCCCCTAAAAACAGATAAGGGTCAATTAGCAAACCTTAAAGTGCCAATATTAGGTATTTTATATAATGTATGCGTCATATTTTGCATATTTAACAGGCTGATATGCATGCAAGGTCAAAAAACCCATATAATAGCTATGTTTTCATCCAATCTATTTTTATGCACATTTTGGAAACATTACATAAATAAAAGCTTAATGGAAATGCTAAGATGTGCATACATTTTGTGGATGCTTTAATTGTTGCGCGTATGTAAGGTCATCAAACATGTGCTGTGTGTGTGCATTGGTCGGTGCAGAAAAAAAAGCCCACTGTTGCGCAGCTCACGCCATTGAAATGAATGGGTTTCATAGGGCAGCTCTTTGCATGCTACAGAGATCAAGAAGGCAACCATTTTAATCATACTTACAGGTTGTGCCTCAGAGGAGGAAGAAGCTGGTCCAAATAAACTGTGTACTGACAAAGTCCTTATCGAGGTCTGACAAAGTCTCCATGCACATCTATACCCTTTGGTATTAATCATTGCTTTAAACAACAAATAGCCGGTAGATTGTAGGGTAGGTTGCTGTAATAATCTTTAACTGTAAGCATTTATTCCTCACAGCCTCCACTTTCCCTCAAACAGCATCTTCACAACATGATGCAATCCGATTCCCTGGAATCTGCTAGTGTTTGAGGGGAGAGTTCAATTTTTCCTGGGTCTGTGCGCAGAATTAAATTTCAATTTCCAATAATTATGAATTTTAGTCACCCATTCTGCTTCAGCATTGAGAAATGGGGAATTTTGTGATCTTTGAAATGTATAAGTATAATAGCAACCTTATTTACAGGCATTTCCCAGTGATGGGTTGCAGCTGGAAGGGCATCCGCTGCGTAAAACATTTGCTGGATAATTTGGCGGTTCATTCCGCTGTGGCGACCCCAGATTAATAAAGGGACTAAGCCGAAAAGAAAATGAATGAATGAATTTATTTATGCCTGTAAATATTAATTCATTCATTCATTGGGGTCGCCACAGCGGAATGAACCGCCAACTTATCCAGCATATGTTTTACGCAGCGGATGCCCTTCCAGCTGCAACCCATCACTGGGAAACATCCACACACAATCATTCACACACATACACTAGGGACAATTTTAGCTTACCCAATTCGCCTATACCGCATGTCTTTGGACTGGTGGGGGAAACCGGAGCACCCGGAGGAAACCCACGCCAACACGGGGAGAACATGCAAACTCCACACAGAAATGCCAACTGACCCAGCCGAGGCTCGAACCAGCGACCTTCTTGCTGTGAGGCAATCGTGCTACCCACTGCGCCACTGTGAGGCCCCATAAATAAATATACTTTTATATATATCAAAAGCAGTTCGGTCATATGGACCACTAGTAATCATTTGAAATAATCGTGGTTACATTTTTGACAAAAATAATCATTAAGGTTTTTCCCATTATTCAGCAGCCCTATTCTGGGCCGACTCTTTCTTTATCAGAGTCAAGAACTGTATACTTAGTGCATATTCAGATTTAAAACTCAGCTGGATGCTGAATCATTCACTTATAGCTGTGTTACACAAAGGGAAGTTTTAAAAATGCATAATAAGGGAACTGTAAGAAACTTTAAATAAGAACATTTAAATATGTTGAATTTAAACAGGGCCTCACGGTGGCGCAGTGGGTAGCACGATCACCTCACAGCAAGAAGGTCGCTGGTTCGAGCCCTGGCTGGGTCAGTTGACACTTCTGTGTGGAGTTTGTATGTTCTCCCCGTGTTTGCGTGGGTTTCCTCTGGGTGCTCCGGTTTCCCCCACCAGACCAAAGAAATGCGCTATAGGTGAATTGGGTAAGCTAAATTGTCCGTAGTGTATGTGTGTGAATGAGTGTGTATGGATGTTTCCCAATGATGGGTTGCAGCTGGAAGGGCATCCGCTGCGTAAAACATGTACTGGATAAGTTGTCGGTTCATTCCGCTGTGGTGACCCCAGATTAATAAAGGGACTAAACCGAAAAGAAACAAATGAATGAATTTAAACAAATTAAATTTAGTAATGTTCAACTTAATTTGTTTGTTTAAATTCAGTCCAAATAAATTGTTTACAACCACTAAACTTAAACAAATTTAGTAAATCCAAGGAATCATCTTTAAATCATTTTTTTCAGTCTACTTAAAGGGAATGGGATAGTTCACCCCAAAAAGACTCACCTTCAAGCTATACCAGACCAGTATGAATGCATTTCTCCTACTGAACACAGATGTAGTTATCGTGAAGGATGTGGAGCATCACTGACTTTTATTGTAATTTCTTCCCAATATGGAGGTCAATGGGAATTATCAAGTTTTTTTTTGACTAATTATATTTATTTATATTTTTAACTATGCCGTTAAGGTTGAGGATTCTCCTCCTGAATTATTAGCCCCCCTCTATATATTTTTTTTTCAATTTCTGTTTAACAGAAAGAAGAAAAATGTTTTTTCAACACATTTCTAAACATAGGGCAGCACGGTGGCGCAGTGGGTAGCACAATCGCCTCACAGCAAGAAGGTCGCTGGTTCAAGCCCCGGCTGGGTCAGTTGGCATTTCTGTGTGGAGTTTGCATGTTCTCCCCGTGTTTGCGTTGGTTTCCTCCGGGTGCTCCGGTTTCCCCCACAATTCCAAAGACATGCAGTACAGGTGAATTGGGTAAGCTAAATTGTCCGTAGTGTATGAGTGTGAATGAGTGTGTATGGATGTTTCCCAGTGATGGGTTGCAGCTGGAAGGGCATCCGCTGCGTAAAACATATGCTGGATAAGTTGGTGGTTCATTCCACTGTGGCGACCCCAGATTAATATAGGGACTAAGCCGAAAAGAAAATGAATGAATGAATGAATTTCTAAACATAATAGTTTTAATAACTCATTTCTAATCACTCATTTCTTTTATCTTTGCCATGATGACAGCACATATTTGACAAAGTATTTTTCTAGAAACTCAGCTTAAAGTTACATTTATAGGCTTAACTAGGTTAATTAGGCAAGTTCAGGTAATTAGGCAATTCATTGTAATGTAATTTAATATGTATTTATATAGCATTTATCATGTATGGCCATACACCCAAAGCACTTCACAATCACGAGGGGGGGGGGGAGGGGTCTCATCACACCACCACCAGTGTGCAGCATCCACTTGGATGATGCGACGGCAGCCACAGGACAACGGCACCAGTGCTCTCACCACACACCAGCTATTGGTGGAGTGGAGAGACAGTGATAGAGCCAATTCGGTTGATGGAGATGATTCGATGGTGGAAATTTAGCCAGGACAACGGGGTAAACACCCCTACTCTTTATAATGGGATTTTTAATGACCACAGAGAGTCAGGACCTCGAGTTTAACATCTAATCTGAAAGACGGTATAACAGTGGTTTGTTCTGTAGACAATCGAAAACAAACATTGCTTAAGAGGGCGAATAATATTGACCTTAAAATGTTTATTTTTTTAAATAAAAAAATGCTTTTATTCTAGCCTAAATAAAACAAAAGACTTTCCCTAGAAGAAAAAATATTATAGGAAATACTGTGAAAAATTCCTCGCTCTGTTAAACACCATTTGGGAAATATTTGAAAAAGAAACAAAAAATAATCACAGGAGGGCGAATAATTTTGACTTCAACTGTATTATACTTAGTTTAGGGTTAAATGCCAGGTCATAAATTTCCATTCATTAATCACTTTTATCCAAAGTAGCTAACAATGCATTCAAGATATACAGTCCCGAAGTTTCTAACCTGCTAGTCTACAGCTCCGGTTGAGCTACAGGAACAGGTCTTCTGAATCAAACCGAATCAGACGGCCTTTCTGCCAATCAGAAACGCCATATGGGCCGGTCTCCACTGAGCCTGTGCATCTAAACACTGACCTGTTGTCCAGAACATCAGTCACGGTTTACAGAAGAGGCTTTTCCATGAATCAGGCAGACGGATCGTAGCGGGAAACTCCGCACCCCTACCGGTCCCACTGTGACCGAGCCAGTGTAACCATGACGATGAGGACACGCGTCTCTCCATCATTAAGCATTCATTACAGTGGACAATATCTTTAATATTCATTGGTTCGGACAGAGTGTGGGGTCAGCAGGCTACAGGCTTACATACTGAAATAATAATACACCAAAATATATTTAAAAAAACATCAAATGCGTATAGATATTATGGCATTTATTGACAAGATCTAATGAATTAATAATACTTTTATTCCACAAAGGAATCTACATCTACAATGACCAATGATCGATAATTATTTTAGTTTAAAGGTAGATATAAGATAATATCATTTTGTATTATGCATATCAAAAAGAATACAGTTGTATATCAAAGGAGAAAAAAACACATAACACATA
>CAIGQW010052932.1:0-10424 GCA_903798125.1 Danio choprae | reverse complement strand
CATTATCCAATTCATGATTCACCAATCAGACGATTCCTAAGCCACTATAAATACCCTAAGTTTCATATCACAGCCATCTTCGTTTTGAAGAATCCCCCCTTCCACCCCTACTCCTCCTTTCCTAGATGGGTGGCACGGTGGCCCAGTGGTTAGCACTGTTGCCTCACAGCAAGAACATCACAGGTTCTAGTCCTTACCAAGCCAGCCGACGTTTCTGTGTGGAGTTTGCACGTTCTCCCCGTGCTCACGTGGGTTTCTGCCGGGTTCCCCGGTTTCCTCCCACCGTCCAAAAACACGCAACTTAAGTTAATTGACTAATCCAACTCTGCATCTAGACATGCTCCTAGTAAGTAGTCATCTCAAGAGCAATCACTATCTGTTCATTAGCTACTACAGCAGGGGAGTTCTCGAGATCTACCTGAGCTCAAACTCCCCTCTCGCCTTGCAAACGGGAGGGAGCCCCGGGCTCGGGGATCTATGAGCTCAGGGCTCTCTCCCGGGATAGCATGCCAAACAAGCTTTATAACCAATCATCAGCTAAGTGTGAACTCTTGAAACTAAATGGGAGAGTGTGGTTGTGTTTCCCAGCACTGAGTTGAGCTCAGTGCTGGGAAACACGCCACACTCTACCATTTAGTTTATCCAGTTCACCTATACTCATGTAATTGGACTGTGGGGGAAACCTGAGCACCCAGAGGAAACCCATGTAGACACAGGGGAAACATGCAAACTCCACACAAAGGATCCTGGTCTTATTTAGGTGCAAATCAATTAAATTGCATATGATTCCCACTCTTTTTCAGCAGAGGGTAGAGCCTGTACATCTCTGCTTTAGAGATCCACAGAAACAAACAGCCAGTGGAAGCAACATGACTGAGAGAGAAAGAGAGAACCGGTGTTCATCTGGACATGAACCAGAGTAAGAAGAGACTCAGAGAGAAAGTTAGGTTGGAGTCCAATGAGAAGGGGGATTCCACTGGACTGTTGCTGAAGAGCCAACTTCATGGTTAACATTCAACTGGATGTTTAGAGTTATGATCATAGAAACATAATGTTTTTGTTCCACCTTTAGAGAACAAGGGTTACATCCATAACATCCCTCAAGCAGTCTCTCAGAATTACGTTAGAGACCGACAAGATGTTATCCTTAAAGCAGCTTAACCGTCCAATGTCCCAGAGGCCCGAATATACCTCATGGAAAATGAACTTAGGAGTATTCGCAGAGGGTTACCTAGATGTTTAAATAATGCTAGAAACTTTGAATAAATATGACAGTACAACATCTTGTGACTGGTGGGCTAAGGCGATGGCATCCAGTTAGCCAACCTCTGTTCGGAGAGGGCACTTCCCATCTGCTAGTCTCCAAAACAGACAGAGTTGCTCAGAACTTTTTTCCCAAGATTCCCACAACTCCATTTCGAGACGAGGTGGTGAACTGTAGTTGTGGGAACCTTGGGAGCATAGTCACGCTGGGGTCTCAAGATATTGTTAGAATTACAATTCAAAATGTAGGCATGAATTGCTAAACGAAAATATCTCCAAATCCTGCACCCTCTTGAACAAAGCCAAAACTACTAAGGGCATCATCTTCAGAGACAGAAACATTAACACAACTGATTCTAGAATTTTTAATAGACCCCTCAGAAGGCCCCTGTGGACCTATTGTGAAGGGAGCAGCTCTATTATGCAGGTTTGCACTTTTCAACATCAGAAAAATCAGACCCTTCTTAAGAGATCATGCTGCAGACCCTTTAGTCCAAGCTCTTGTCATTTCATGCCCCGACTCCCATCTTGTACGCTTAAACCTCTACACTGCAGCTTGTTTGGTCTTCAATGAGCCCAGTAGAGCCTATGTAGCACCTTTCTTTATCTCACTGCATTGGTTACGGGTCGAGGCTCGTATCATGCTTACAGAAGACACACTGGCACTGTACCCATACCTCCACCTGGTCTACATCCCCTCCAGGAGACTCCAGTCGGTGAGTGAGCGCCGCCTTGTGGTACCATCACAGAGAGGTTACAAATCACTTTTCAAAACTTTTTAATTCAATGTTCCTCACTGATGAAATGATCTTCCCATTTCCACATGGACTGCTGATTTCTCTTCGCCCATCTCTTCTGCAGTCACCTTAGCACTTAAAAAAACACACCTCCCTCCTTACTCTAACTCTTAATTCTCTGAGTTCCTTTATATAATTTGTACTTCTTTTGTGTATTGCCTCTTTTTGTTGAATCGCTGAATGCCTCCTCATTTGCTGCTTTGGACAATAGCATCTGCTAAATGTCTAAATATGTAAATGTAGTAATCCATATGGAACTAATTCAATGCACTATTTGAGTTTTTGCCTTCTACATTCAAATGCAAATCACATGACAACACCCACATGAACTTACAAATGCCCACAAACAAACACAGTGTCTTTGGGTTTATCACCAGTAGGTTAAAATTTGCCTTCTTTTGCACAATTATCAACCATCAAGTTGTTTGCTTTGATGCCAATGAACCTCACTAAGGCCCCCCTGTAGCAAAATTAACTCAATTTATGAATATTAATGATCAATAATAACAAGTTATTATTAATTATGAATACTCAGAATTACTCTGTAATTATTTATTTATTTAGAAAGGGAATTATAACTACTTCTTGTGAAGTATATGAATAGTTTAGAAGTTTTGTTAAACGCTGGTAAAAAGCTGGTAGCAAGGATCCTTTACCGTTAAAGTGACCATTTCTGTGAGACAAAACAAAGACAATCCAATGTGGTTATAGTGTTATTTATTGACTAGTCTAACATATAACGAACAAACGTACACAACATAACAACAAAAACACAGAAAAGAAAGCGAGGAAATAAAAGAGTTTAGATAAAAGAAGGGCAAATCTAACTCAGTCCCACACAACTATTAAGAACCACCAAGTATGTAAACACCTTAAAAAGGCACAGCGTAAATGCATGACTAATACCTTTTTCTCTTCCTGTGATCTTTCTCTGATGCTTGGAAGATGTAGTCTCTGAAAAAGTCCTTTTGTCGTTTCCGTGGAGTTTGCAGCGCAGATCAAAGGATATGCGGGGCGCGATCTTTAACTGAGTTTAATTTGCCGAAAAATAAGAAACGTGGACTCAGGCAGAAAAAGGGTCTCCCTTGGTGTCGGGAAACTTTTGCCATGATGTGGGGGTATAACAGGTATTTAAAGGTATTGGTCAGGTAACTCCCAGTTCCTCCTGACTGACCAATGGCATGAGAGGAAAAGTCACATTTCCCTTTGGAATGTGTTTGGGTTCCAGAGATGTAGGAGGGAGGTTTCTCCCTTTCCCCCACCATGTGCAATATAGATTGAAGACCAGCAAGGAATCAGTCACAAGGGCCGATTAAACCTCTTGGTAAACAAGTTGTCACCCGCAGTGATTTTTGGCTCCAGACGTCTTGAAGCCGGAACTCATAAAAGTAATTTTAGTAGTAAACATATCAACTCTGTGCAGTACTGAAGTGTAACCTACAATGTATATGCTACACCCCCCTCTCTCTCTCAAAATAAATTTCGGATTCACGCAAATTACAGGGGTCGCCCCATTGAGCTTGGAAAATACGGAAATCCGTATTTATATGGAAGAATCACATCTCTGGTTATTTTATTTTTTGCTCTGACTGACTGCAAAAAATCGCAGATGTAATATCTCAGCTCAAAAATTTCTCAAAATTGGACTTTCAATTAAAATGTGAATAAATTATGGACGACCAATGCTGGAGCTAAAAGGCTTGCTTTAAAGGATAGGACAGAAAATAACTCGATCATTTTAAACTAATTCAAGTCATTTCAAGACTTCATTTACAAGTAAAGGTAAGACCAGTGTGCAAATCCTGTGTGTGTGTGTGTGTTTGTGAATGAGAGAGAGAGTGAGTAAGCGAGAGAAAGAGCGCACGCATCCGCCACACTTGTTAAAGGCAGTCTGTAGCATCCAGCTGGGTGTTTTTTGGGGGGCATACTAAACCGCTATACATTTTACATTCTTCCTTGGCCCAGTATGTACCTGCTATGTGTACCTGGGAACTTTGCTGAAATTCTGCAAACCTCTTTGGGAGTTTGCCACAAAAAGAGCAGTCCTAAGAGAGCAACACGATTGGTAAACATGTCTTTCTTGTGCCAGCCATTCGTTTATGGATGCGATGGTTTCCTTTTGCCCATGACGGACGCGATTGCTGTGTTTTCATGTCTGGCTTTAGCATGCAACGCAGTGCTCGTGAGCAGCTCATGCCCACTCTGCGTGGGTATGACTGTGGCTGTGCTTTATCGCAGCTCACGCTGTTACATGTGCGAGAATGTGCGAGCACTGCCGCAAACACTTAGGGTGGTTTGAGGGTTTCAGTGGGATGAAGTCCCCAGGTAATCCCTGTGGCTCTCCCGCTCCTCATTAGCACAAACCATCTATTATTTGGATGAGTGTATGGTACGTCCTTTGGGGCTGCTGTGCGCTCGTTCAGTGATTCGGGCGAACAGATGTTTATTGCAGCATCGGATGGCGAATTGTCATTATCCGAAGAAAGCATGGGATGGCACACCCTTCGTGGTGCTTGCGGCCTTGGCTTGTTTCGGTCATAACGGCTGTACTCTTCTGGCTGGATGGGTGGAACGCGAGGCTATGTTGGATCGACGTGGTGGGGACTCCCCCCATCTCGCTGTCCCCTTCTTTTTTGAGTAGTAGGAAGAGCTTCAGGCATAGAGAGAATTTTTCTCCGCCTGTATCTGGGGCTCGTCTGTACCCTGGGGAGAGTGATGGCCAACATGGTAACACTTTTGGGGAATTTGCCCAGGAATTCTCAAATGTGAAGGAGCAGTCAAGTGCAGCTTGCATCTGTAAGTGGTCAAAGAGGTCTGCTAAGCCGCCTGCATCCTCTGCTCCGCCACCACAGCCATTCCCTATCTGTGAACACCGTGAAACCCTGTAAAACAGGTCATAAAGGTCTCTGAGGTGGGTCATCTGGAGGTGAGAGGAACTGTTGGATGGACGTTGGAAGGTTACCCCTTTGGTGGTGCTTGGGTGTTCACGCAACCACCTGAAACATTGCCCCAAATTGCATAACCGTTTCAGCTCCAGTAGCGCTTAGGATAGGCTCCCCTAGTCGATCAAATCAACATAAACTCATAGTGATTGACTGAGGGTGAATGTCTTGGTTACATAGGTAACCCTTGTTCCCCAAAGGAGGAAAAGCAGACATTTATGTCCCTCTGTCACAGGAGCTGAATCCACAGCTAAATGCCAAGCATGTTTTTTTCAGCGAGTAGTCTAATAAGCTTACTTTCCAGGCAACCTTTATACTTCTTATTGCGGAGTGAGAGCTGCATTAGCCATTTTTATGCAAATCAGAGTGATTGGTCCTTCTAGGCCTATCCCCTAGTTGATCAACTCAACATAAACCTTTCTGTTCCATCCTTTGGGGAGCAAGGGTTATGTACATAACCAAGAAGTTTTCCTCTTGTATATTTCTGCAGTTCAGTCCTCACTCCTCCTCAGCATAGTGGATAGGGCTCTGGTCTTCCATTACCACATCCTGGGTTTGAACCTTGTCTGTGTGATCAAATGTTTCACTTTTGTGTTTAAAAGCATCTATGATATTTCATTATTATGAGATGTCTAGTGACAATGGAAAAATACTTGTTTTTGATTATTAGTACATTTCTACTTTACTTTTCTGGTAACACTTTACTTGAAAGGGTTTACTTGAAGCTCCTTTATAGTATACTTTCTATAAATAATATAATAATATGAATAACATTTTATGCATGTTTATGACAACTGTCATTAAGTGTCATTTGCTCATTTATGTCATTTCAAATGCAAAGGTTACATTGTTAGAGATGTATTTATGACATCTTGACATAAACAATACCTCTTAACCTGTCTTTATCATGACTAATTGACATTACCAAGACAACATAAGTTGTCATAAAAATGACTTTGTATTAAATTCTATGTTGCACCTATTATCCACCTCATTGAACAGCAACATACAAATGAAGGCAATATTATTTGCTCTCCTGTGAAATTGTAATTGTTTTTTACTATTTCCCATATGAAATAACCAGAAATTTTGGCTGAAAAAAATAAATAATAAATTCCAAAATAAATTTTAAGGTCAATATTATTAGCCCCCTTAAGATATTGTCTTAGATTGGCTGCAGAACAAACTACTGTTGTCCAATTACTTTCCAAATTAACCTAACTTGCCTAGTTAACCTAATTAACCTAGTTAAGCCTTTAAATGGCACTTTAAGCCAAATACTAGTATGTTGCAACATAACTAGTAAAATAATATGTACTATCATCACGGCAAAGACAAAGTAAATGTGTTATTACAAATAAGGTATTAAACCAATTATGTTTTAAAATGTGTTGAACATAATCTCAGTGTTAAACATCACTTTGGAAACTTTTGTCATAAATCTGTCATAAACATGACTGTCGAGAGGCCATTATAATTGTCATGAATTTTATAACAGCATCATTAAATGTCATTACTGTGATTACTGTGTACGTACAATTTTTAGGAGACATTTTAATGACAAATGTAGTTTGTCTGAAAAGTGATCAGAAAAATATTCATGACAATTCTAATGGCCTCATGACAGTCATGTTTTTAATAGATTTAAGACAAGTTATATTGTCTTGGGGCCTCACGGTGGCGCAGTGGGTAGCACGTTCACCTCACAGCAAGAAGGTCGCTGGTTCGAGGCTCGGCTGGGTCAGTTGGCATTTCTGTCTGGAGTTTGCATGTTCTCCCTGTGTTGGTGTGGGTTTCCTCCGGGTGCTCCGGTTTCCCCCACAAGTCCAAAGACATGAGGTATTGGTGAATTGGATAGGCTAAATTGTCCGTAGTGTATGTGTGTGAATGGGTGTGTGTGGATGTTTCCCAGTGATGGGTTGCAGCTAGAAGGGCATCCGCTGCGTAAAACATATGCTGGATAAGTTGGCGGTTCATTCCGCTGTGGCGACCCCAGATTAATAAAGGGACTAAGCCGAAATGAAAATGAATGAATGAATATATTGTCTTGGTAATGTCAAGTTGTCAAGACAAAGACATTTCAAAGAATTTTATCTTTGCAATTAAAATGGCATAACTAAGCTAATGACAATCTCATTCATATTCATGACATATCACAACATGATTCTAAAGATGCCATGACAGTCTTAAGAACAACCACTTCAAGGAAATTGTTACCACTTTTACGTTTGTGACTGAAACTAGAGAAAATAACAGCTATTGCAAAGGTGACTGTTTGTTAGTGAAGTCTGTCAAACTAATATGATATGGGCTGTTTGTGTGTGTTTGTAGATTGTCTGGCTGTATGGTGACAGAGGAAGGCTGTGGGTTTCTGTCTTCAGCTCTGAGTTCAAACCCCTCACACCTGAGAGAGCTGGATCTGAGCTACAATCATCCAGGAGATTCAGGAGTCAAGCTGCTCTCTGAAAAACTGGAGGATCCAAACTACACACTGAAAACACTCAAGTATGTTAGGTATATACATTTATATATGTTTTTGTTTGGGTGATTTCTCCATAGAGGTTGATAATGGATAAACCGGTATATTTTTGTAGATTCTGGAGGCAGTTTTAAGGTTTAGTTCACTTACAGAATAAAAAATTCCTGATAATTTACAAGATAGAAATGAATTTGAGAGTATCGTTGTAGCTTCTGCAAAGACACAATCTCCCATATGCTTCAGTCTTACTGTTGGAACAGCCAGTAGCAAAAGCTCAGCAGACCTCAAAATCCTGGATGGAGCCTGCAGTTGAATAAGATCAGAAAGACAGGTTAAGCCATTTAAGACTTTCTAAACAAACACTTTGTATGTTATTCAAATGGTGCAGAACATATTGCATAGGCTGATGCAACTTTGATTTGAAGGAAGAATGTAAAATAAAGTTGGTCTCTGTTTGCACGAACAGTCAGAGACTTTTCTATCTAATTTCTGCTGTACTTCAGCAGAACATCACTCTCTTCTCATTCATTCGAACTTTTACATTACATTAATGATAAAGAGACACAAGTGTCATTCAGTGTTAGCATACTGAAAATGAAACTACGGTAGAATGGTGGTAATTTGTAAATCGTCTGCAAATCAGTGGAGCGACATGTTATATATAGAGGTGGTGATGGAAACAAAACAAAGTCATTAAGGTGGACAGAAAAATACCCGTGTATTACATAAGACCTAATCCTCTACAGCGCATGTTCCAGCCGAGATATTATGATCACTGATATCAAATGCAAATGTCAAATCTAAAAGCATAAGAATGGCTGAATCTCAGTCAGTCAGTCAGTAATAAAAAGCCCATTGAAAACTTTTCAAAAGTGTTCCTGTATTATGAAGTAGTGGGAGGGTAATTAGATTCTTAAATGCATCATGATGCAGACATGGATGATTTTGTATTGATTCACAAATGTCAGTAATTGATCTTGTATTTCTGATTGTTAATTGGTGATGTGAAATTGGTTTAACACAAAAGGCAGAAGTGTAGCACTCAGACTCAGTGGCGTGTACAAAAGCATGTACAGTCGTGGCTAAAAGTTTTGAGAAATACATAAGTATTGGAAATTGGAAAAGTTGCTGCTTACATTTTTATAATATTAATGTGCATATACTCCAGAATGTTCTGAAGAGTGATCAGATGATCTGCATAGTCCTTCTTTGCCATGAAAATTAACTTAATCATGAAAAAAACTTTCCACTGCATTTCATTGCTGTCATTAAAGGAGCTGCTGAGATCATTTCAGTAATCGTCATGTGTGGGGTTGCTTTTTATCCAAGGGAGCGGGCTCACTCACAATTTTGCCCATTTTGCCCTCCAACAGCAACTTCTTCCAACAATCCAACAACAGTTTGGTGAAGATCAATGCATTTTCCAGTGCGATGGAGCACCGTACCATAAGGCAAAAGTGATATCTAAGTGGCTCGGGGACCAAAACGTTAAAATTTTGGGTCCATGGCCTGGAAACTCCCCAGATCGTAATCCCATTGAGAACTTGTGGTCAATTCTCAAGAGGCGGGTGGACAAACAAAAACCCACTAATTCTGACAAACTCCAAGAAGTGATTATGAAAGAATGGGTTGCTATCAGTCAGGATTTGGCCCAGAAGTTGATTGAGAGCATGCCCAGTCCAATTGCAGAGGTCCTGAAAAAGAAGGGGCAACACTGCAAATACTGACTCTCTGCATAAATGTGATGTAATTGTCGATAAGTGAAGTTTATTTATAAACTAATTTGGAAAGGATCACGTGTTTATGATTGCTGCGGCTGGTCCCGCATTATCCAATTCATGATTCACCAATCAGACGATTCCTAAGCCACTATAAATGCCCTAAGTTTCATATCACAGCCATCTTCGTTTTGAAGAATCCCCCCTTCCACCCCTACTCCTCCTTTCCTAGATAGGTGGCACGGTGCCCCAGTGTTTAGCACTGTTGCCTCACAGCAAGAACGTCACTGGTTCTAGTCCTTACCAAGCCAGCCGACGTTTCTGTGTGGAGTTTGCACGTTCTCCCCGTGCTCACGTGGGTTTCCACTGGGTTCCCCGGTTTCCTCCCACCGTCCAAAAACATGCAACTTAAGTTAATTGACTAATCCAACTCGGCATCATAGACATGCTCCTAGTAAGTAGTCATGTCAAGAGCAATCACTATCTGTTCATTAGCTACTACATGCATGCCAAACAAGCTTCATAACCAATCATCAGCTAAGTGTGAACTCTTGAAAAGCCTTTAAACGGATGAAGTGCTTGTAATTATATTTCAGTACGTCACAGAAACAACTGAAACAAAGATCTAAAAGCAGTTTAGCAGCAAACTTTGTGAAAACTAATATTTGTGTCATTCTCAACACTTTTTGTGCCACGACTGTACATGTATGATGCCCCTGCGGTACAGACATCAGTACATTTTTTATGTTCAGGAATAAAATGTGAAGTTCACTGTATGAAACATTTATTTAAATTCTGGATAAATTCACGTCTCTGACTCTCAGCAGCTGCAAAATACTCGCCCGTGCACATTGTATAAGCGAGAGAAGTGTGCACCAATTGATCTGTTAAAAAAAGCTTTCTGTACTTCCTTTCTTTACAAGAAATGAAGCTGTTAAACTGGTCTCGGAGTGTTCTTGCATTGTTCTCGATTTACAATCATATAGTATGAACAGTGCATGTTTTACTTAAATTTTTATGTCTATATTAATTTTCTCACTCTTTTAAATGTATAAAAATGACTTTTAATTATTTATGAGTTTCCTCCTCTTATGCTTTAGCCTTCTTTTTTATGTAAAGTGTTATTTTGGCTACTGTAGATGAATGTTCTCCTGGATATGATTGAATAATTTCTTAAATGTTTTTTACAAGAATAAAAAAATTAGGTTACTGTATGCAGTGTTAG
>CAIGQW010052931.1:7264-17536 GCA_903798125.1 Danio choprae | reverse complement strand
GTTTTACTTTGTCAAGCACCGAGCACCTCCGCAAACTGATAGAAAATAATCAGAACAATACTAGATTCTTATTTAACACCATTGGTAAATTAACAAATAATCGATCATCTCTGGAACAAAATATCCCTCCGCACATTAGTAGTGATGACTTCATAAATTTCTTCAGTGATAAAATAAATGTAACGCTTGGCTGGTAGATGATGACATGATAAGACTGAACACGGGATGTATTAACAAAACGGATTTATTGATATACACTTACAGGAACAAATACTGGATACGGGTAGACAGGACGACACAACCACACGGAGCACAGGAAACAAACGAATCAAAGGAATCAAAATACCGGAACACGAAGGACACAGACGAAAGGGTATAAATGGATAAAGGGATGATTAAACTAATGAGACACATGGGATGAACACAGGTGAAACAGATTGACACTGATGGTGGCGGGAAAGACAATACAAAGAAATCACATGACGAAAACAAAGGAAGACACAGACGAACACTGACAGTACCCCCCTTTTGAAGGCGCGTCCCCGCGCCTTCAACAGGAAACAACAAAACGAAGGAGGGTAGAAGGGGAGGGTACAAGGTAGGAGTCTGAGGGAGACACAGGAAGGGAACTGGAGCAGGAGTACCCAGGACACAGCCAGAAGGACAGCCCCGGGCGGAGTCGAGGAAGGGAGGGACCATGGAGGAGGAGTGGCTGCTGACTCCAGGGGGCCGACCGAGCGAGACGCCGCTGATGGTGGTGGAGCCCAAGGAAGTGACGGAGAGCCATAGGGCGAAGGTGACGCCGAGGTCTCTGAGGGCCGGGCGAAGCAGGCGGCTCACCCAAGCAAGGCGACGGCGGGGTTCCAGGAGCCCGCGGCGTAGCCAGAGCGACAGAGGACCAAGGCGCAGCTGGAGGGAAGGAGGAGCTCAACGCAGTCCAGAGGCGAAGGAAGGGCGACGACTGACCAAGGTGGAGCGGGAGGGACGAGGGAGCCTGGCGGAGCTGGTGGGTGGACGGCCCACGACGGAGACGAGGGAGGAGTGAGAGGCTGGGCGACACCCTCCAGAGGGTGACGCAGGCAGGTAGCACCCACAAGCGAGCTCCATATCCGGAGCTAGAGGGCGAGCTGGGGGGCTGGCTGACTGCAGCAGTGCTGGAGCTGGATGACTGGCTGCAGTTCTGGGGGACCGTGGGAAGCTACTCATGACCCTGGAGCTGAGGCTTTTTTCCAGAAGGAAGATTAAAAAACTGTGCGGAGACAGTTGATTGCTGCCTGAAAACAGCAGAAGGTTAAAAATGAAGCCCCAGAAGCCAACGAGTAGCCTCCCAGTGTCCAGCCGCTGTCCATCTGCATAGGGGGGTGGGCGGGACTCTCGCTGGTCTCGCGGGTATCCGCCAGGACTCCCCCTTTTGGCGGTGTTGCCGGCTCGCACACCTGGTCAGACGGGGTTATAAGCTCCTCCATCTCAGCGCGATTCCGCTTCGTCGCTCTAGGGGGTGATAGCTCATCAGCTGGGGGTGGCTCTCCGTCTGTGCTGGGCTCTGGCAAGCGCTCCCTGCAGGTGGGTGGTGTTGCTTGGCTGGTCACTGGGTCGGGAGTGGCACTGGCGAGATCTTCCTCCAGGAAGGCGGTGAGTAGAAATCCTTTACTCACCAGTGTCCACTCCATTCTTGCAGGGATGTTGCCTCGAGGACCATCTTCGGGCGATCGTGCTCTGCTAGAGATGATGGGCTTGCAGAGCATGTCGCCCAGAAAGCTGTTGGCAGTCGCTCAGATATGGTCCTCAGGGCTGCTCTCCCCCTGCTCCAGCAGGTGGTGACGACAAACAGGAAGGTGGATGGGGTTCAGGAAAACACGGAGGGAAGAAAATAAAACACTAAGGGGCAAAAAGACTATGAAAAGAAAATCGGGGGAAAACACGCCGCTAACTTTGGGTCCGGTATTATGTAACGCTTGGCTGGTAGATGATGACATGATAAGACTGAACACGGGATGTATTAACAAAACGGATTTATTGATATACACTTACATGAACAAATACTGGATACGGGTAGACAGGACGACACAACCACACTGACCACAGGAAACAAACTAATCAAAGCAATCAAAATACCGGACCACGAAGGACACAGACGAAAGGATATAAATGGATAAAGGGATGATTAAACTAATGAGACACAAGGGATGAACACAGGTGAAACAGATTGACACTGATGGTGGCGGGAAAGACAATACAAAGAAATCACATGACGAAAACAAAGGAAGACACGGATGAACACTGACAATAAAAAGCTTCAGACAGAAAATAGAAGATGTTAAACTTTCTGCTCCACATTATACCTCAGATTCATTAAACATTCCACTGAATCAATATAATCTACAGTGCTTGAACATGATAGAACAGGAAGAGCTAGATAAACTTATAAATGGTTCTAAACCAGCTACATGTATGTTAGACCCAATTCCAACTAAGTTACTGAAAGAGTTGTTACCTGTAGTAGGAGAACCTCTTCTTAATGTTATTAAATCTTCTTTATCTTTAGGCCATGTTCCAAATCCTTTCAAGCTAGCTGTTATTAAGCCTATTATTAAGAAACCACAACTGGACCCCAGCAACTGAGCTAATTATAGGCCTATTTCAAATCTTCCATTTATGTCTAAAATACTAGAAAAAGTTGTTTCTGCCCAATTATCTCCTTTTTACAGATGAACAACGTTTCTGAAGTGTTTCAGGCCTCATCACAGTACAGAAACCGCATTAGTGAAAATAACCAACCATCTACTCTTAGCTGCTTAGTTTTACTTGATCTCAGTGCTGCATTTGACACCATCGACCACAATATCCTCATAGATCGCTTAAACGCTACAGGTGTCCAGGGACAGGCATATAAATGATATAAGTGAATATAAATGGACAGCTTTCACAAGTCAGGCCAGTAAAGTATGGGGTGCCTCAAGGATCAGTTTTAGGCCCTTTGCTGTTTATGATATACATGCTACCCCTGGGAGACATTATTAGAAGACATGGGATCAGCTTCCACTGCTATGCAGATGATACCAATTATATATTTCAACAAAACCTGATGAGACATCTGAACTGTCTAAACTAACTGAGTGTATTACAGATATTAAAGACTGGATGACCAACAATTTTCTTCTCTTAAACTCAGACAAAACAGAATTATTACTTATTGGGCCTAAATCCTGTACACAGCAGATCTCACAACTTGACCTGCAATTAGAGGGATACAAAGTTAGCATTAGCTCTACTGTAAAAGATCTGGGCGTTATATTAGACAGCAGTTTATCTTTTGAATATCATATCTCCCATGTCACAAAAACCGCCTTCTTTCATCTGAGAAATATTGCTAAGTTACGAAATATGCTATCCATCTCAGATGCAGAAAAGCTAGTTCACGCTTTTATGACCTCTAGGCTGGATTACTGTAATGCTCTGTTCGCTGGTTGCCCAGCATCTTCTATTAATAAACTTCAGCTAGTGCAAAATGCAGCTGCCAGCTGCAGCTGCTCTCGTTACAATCCAACCCGCTCTTTAAGATCTCATAACTCAGGGCTTCTGGTAGTACCTAGAATAGCAAAGTCGAGTAAAGGAGGTCGAGCCTTCTCATTTATGGCTCCTAAACTCTGGAATAGCCTTCCTGATAATGTCCGAGCCTCAGACACACTCTCTCAGTTTAAAACTAGATTAAAGACTTTTCTTTTTAGTAAAGCATACACTCAATGCGTCGCATAACGGTATGGTGTATTAATGTACTCCTCTTGTCTTAATACACCAGCCATTGTGTTTCTCATATGCTTTACATATTTGTTATATAACTGCTATTTTCATCTATAACAATCCTTTTTCTTTCTGGTTTAAATACACTATGAACAGCAGCTACGCTAAATATTTTCTTTATTTTCTATTTCCACCTGGGGATACTCATCCCGAGGTCCCTACAGATTTGCAGTGCCATCGATGCGATCCTAGACCTGTGAAGAGATGATCCAAAGGTATCCTGGACCAGGCCGTATCCCGAGCTGATACCGTGGTGGCCATGGAGGAATGGAGTGCATGAGACTGATTCCTGAAAGGCTACAGTGACGAACAAGTCTACGCTTGATCCTGTGGGCCAGCCGGACCTCCTGCTGGTGCCCTAGCCACACCTGCAACTTCCACGATGGATGTCCAGCTTCTCCAGCCCGGTGCCTAGACTGCAGCTCCACATAGGAAGTTTGGCCAGAGGAAAATGACCGTGCCTAACATAGCCTGGTTTCTCTCAAGTTTTTTTTCCTTCACTTTGTCAATTGGTGAAGTTTTCTCCTCCACTGTTGCCACTGGCCTGCTCCTGATTGGGACTCGTGGAGCTGTGCTTCGGTGGATTTGCTCTTCAGTGTTTGAACTTTCAGCAGTGAAACTTAAGCCACACTGAACTGAACTAAACTCTGAAATCTGGACTTTACTAGAACTTGTTAAGCTGCTTTGACACAATCTACATTGTAAAAAGTGCTATATAAATAAACTTGAATTGAAAAGATATTTTGAAGAAAGCTGGAAACCTGTAACCATTGACTTCCATAGTATTTGTTTTTTTTTTCTTCTATGGAAGTCAATGGTTACATGTGTTCAGCTCTTCTTTTGTGTTGAACAGAAAAAAAGAAACTCATAAAATGTTTGGAACAACTTAAGGGAGAGTAAATAGTGAGTAAATTGTCATTTTTGGGTGAACTCACCCTTCTCTCCTATTCTCAAAAGTCCAATAGACAGGCTTTACCTTTACATTTGGTAAAAGAAAAACACATGATCTAACATGTGATGACACAGGGTCCAGAAGGGTTAAATGTAACAATCTACTTATAGATAATTGGTAATTAGATTACATTGCATTTTAAAATGTCTGCTACTAAATGTACAAAATAAATCTGTCTTACCTTATTTGAACTCTTGTTATGTACCCCTTTTCTTTTTTCCTCCTCCAGGAACAACTCGCAGAGGTTTTGTAAAGCAAGATTTACTGGAGGCTCAAATTTTGAGGATCTTCTCCTGCAGACGGGACAATCCTGAGTTTCTGTGTTTCTCCAGGGGTTTGTGTTGAAACAGGTATAGAGCATAGGCAGAAGGGTAATATTGCGAGATTTGATGAGGTCTATTTCACTGGTTTAATCTAAGGGTTTTGCTGTTATTGTGTTTCTGTTTTTGTTTTTTTGTTTTTATCTTCAGGGATACTGCTTGTTAACTGCTGATGTTCATCACTATTCCTCAATCATCACTTTTTGCAAAAGAAAATGAATGAATGAATAAATGAATTTATAAACTAGAGTTTAGAGTTATTTTAGATATTTGGGCAAGAAACAAGTTTTTGAAGTACATATTACAATCAGTGTTACAATTTGTTACAATACGTGAAAAACATCATTCATTCATTCATTTTCTTTTCGGCTTAGTCCCTTTATTAATCTGGGGTCGCCACAGCGGAATGAACCGCCAACTTATCCAGCATATGTTTTACACACCGGATGCCCTTTCAGCTGCAATCCATCACTGGGAAACATTCACACACACTCATTCGTGAAAAACATCTTTCACTGTAAATTACTTTAGAATTTATATCTACATATTTCTTATTGGGATTTTTTAGCAGCAATGCTTTTAAAATGTTTCTGGAGCATGTGCAGTATTTTATCATTGTGTTTTATCATACTTTAATGATAAACAGTTTTTATTTGAGAGTCAGTTATTTAGGATCTGTTTAATCTGATCTTTCTGAACGTGTCATTTGATTCCAATAGGTGTCAGTAAACAGAGAGATATTAAAATCATCATTCTTGGGCCTTTCCTCCTGGTATTGTAAATTCCGGCCAGATTACACATTAAACATAAAACATTGCGTGAAGTTTTGAGAGACTCTACTGACACAAACGTTCTCTGTACTGATAATAAAAACAAAGTCCTCAGAGACCCATTATAGCTCTGTTTCCCAACTACAATCTTATGAGAACCGATGCTTCTGCTTACAGCGTGGGAGTAGTTCTTTCATACTGCAGCTACTGATGCTATAGTGTTTACATAGTTTGCATTTGTTTCCATACTCTTTTACCAACCGAACGGAAGTATTCATCTGAGGAAAGAGAAGCACAATGGTTCTTTGTGTACATGCAAATCTCTGTGTGGTCAGCTCGTCTATTATGCTATTTTTAGGAAGTTGTATTTGGTCCTGAGATAGAAAACATGACAGCAGACTCTCTCGACTCCTTTTACCTGACATGTGGGATAGAACATATGAACCAGAAATGATCGCCATCGTGTCTCAGTTGCCTTGTCTCTCTCTCAGATCGCTTCTGTATCAGAGACCCAGTTAGTCAAACTTCATGCACAGATACAGACAGGCTGGCCAAAACACAAGTACTGGAACCCTACTTTCACATCTGACATTTGATAGAGGGTCTGTTAATTATGAGGGATCACCACTGCTCAGCAGTCCCAGTGTTACTGTGCACAAGACTAAATTTAGCATGCATTGTCAGAATAATAAGGTATATGCACAGAGACCTTTAATTTTGTTTGTGTCCAGTCAAGCACTTTCAGTGAACTATCGTGTCATTATAAAATCACCACATTTAAGATCTGGTTTAGTTAAAATCACTGATCTTCAGCTTTAGCTTCATTAAGGGCCCTCCAGAATGAAGGATTTCAATAGGTACAAATAATGAGTTCTCATGATCCTTTGCACAGGGATGTTGTTTGGTGTCACCGACTGTTCCATTCAGAATGGGTCATCCCTATGCCCTAATCCCTTTGTCACTACACACAGAGAGTAAAGTCTTAAAAGGGATTAGGAAATATGAGCCATTAAGAACGGAACATGCTGCATGTCTGTGCATTTCTTCTTTATTTTAATGCAAAGGTACAGATATTACACATGCTTATGTAAGAACAAAATCAGGAGGACGTAGAAGATCTCAGTGAAGATGTTTATTCAGCATAGCAGTCTCAAAATAGACGGCAGTACCAAGAGGGGGAGTCCTGGCGGATACCCGCGACAGCAGCGAGAGTCCCGCCCACCCCCCCTATGCAGATGGACAGCGACTGGACACTGGGAGGCTACTCATTGGCTTCTGGAGCTTTAATTTTAATCTTCCGCTGCGTCTAGGCAGCAATACCCGTCCGCTGCGTTTAGGCAGCAACCAACTGTTCCCACACAGTTTTTTAATCTTCCTTCTCCGGAAAAGCCACAGCTCCAGGGTCATGACTAGCTTCCCACGGTCCCCCAGAACTGCAGCCAGTCATCCAGCTCCAGCACTGCTGCAGTCAGCCAGCCCCCCAGCTCTCGCTCCAGCTCCGGAAATGGAGCTCGCTTGTGGGCGCTACCTGTCTGCGTCACCCTCTGGAGGGTGTCGCCCAGCGTCAGCTCCTACGGCCTCCGAGCTGCGGACTCCACCTCGGCCCTTCGACCCCAGGGCTCCGCGTTGGCTCACTCCTCCCTCGTCTTCGTTGTGGGCCGTCCGCCCACCAGCTCCGCCAGGCTCCCTCGTCCCTCCGGCTCCACCTTGGTCAGTCGTCGCCCTTCCTTCGCCTCTGGACTCCACTCTTCCGGCTGCACCTCATCGCACCGTCCCAGCGGCTGCGTTGAGCTCCTCCATCCCTCCAGCTACGCCTTGGTCCTCTGTCGCTCTGGCTACGCTGCGGGCTTCCGGAACCCCACCGTCGCCTTGCTCGGGTGAGCCACCTGCTTCGCCCGGCCCTCAGAAGCCTCGGCGTCACGTTCGCCCTTCGGCTCTCCGTCCCTTCCTTGGGCTCCACCGCCATCAGCGGCGTCTCCCTCGGTCGGCCCCCTGGAGTCAGCAGCCACTCCTCCTCCATGGACCCTCCCTTCCTCGACTCCGCCCGGGGCCGTCCTTCTGGCTGTGTCCTGGGTCCTCCTGCTCCGGTTCCCTTCCTGTCTCCTTCCTCAGACTCCTCCCCTGTACCCTCTACCTTCTACCCTTCTACCCTTCTACCCGAGGACGCGCCTTCAAAAAGGGGGGGGTACTGTCAGTGTTCGTCCGCGTCATCCTTTGTTTATGTCATGTGCTTTCTTTGTCCTTCTCCCGCCACCGTCATTGTTAATCTGTTCCACCTGCGTTCATCCCTTCTGTGTCATCTGTGTAATCAATCTGTCACCCATATATACCCTTTCGTCTGTGTCCATTGTTGTCCGGTATTTTGGTTCGTGTGGGTCTCGTCCTGTCTTCCCGCATCCAGTGTATGTTTCCCGTAAGTGTTAATAAACCCGTTTTTGTAATGTTTCTCCGTCTCCCTCTCGTCATGTTATCCTCCACCCTCCGGGCGTTACATAAGTAATATTAAACAAATATACTTTTGGTCTTGTCTTCTTTTTCTTGGTATAATGTGGGTTACATGTATATCATTGAACTAACACTTTGTCAAGGAACAAGACTAGACAAGGATGTACTTGCCCTCCTCCATGATTCCTAATTCTTTAACAACAAGGCACTTGAACATTACAAACAGCAGGAATCTTAACAAAATGGTGAATAATACTCAAATTCTGATTGGTCCTCACACAGTGTGGTTTATTTATAAACTAGTTTCGAGAGGATCACGTGCTTAGGATTGAACACGGCTGGTACCGCATCAGCTCCGTTTATTGCACCAATCAGACCAATACCGACACACTACAAATAACCAGAGTTTTCCACTCCAGTCATCTTCATCTTGAAGAATCCCCCCCTTCCACCCCTACTCCTTCCTTTCTCCTGACTGGGCGGCACGGGGGCCCAGTGGTTAGCACTGTTGCCTCACAGCAAGAACACCACCGGTTTTGCCCCTCACCGGGCCGGTTGGCGTTTCTGTGCGGAGTTTGCATGTTCTCCCCGTGCTCGCGTGGGTTTTCCCCGGGCTTTCCGGTTTCCTCCCACCATCCAAATACATTCACCATAAGTAAATTGACTTCTCAAAATAACATCTTAAGACATATCTCAAGCACGTTCACAGCAGGGGAGTTCTCGAGACCTACCTGAGCTCAAACTCCCCTCTCGCCCTTCAAACGGGAGGGACCCCCGGACTCGAGGATATTCTGAGCTCAGGGCTCTCTCCCGGGACAGCATGCCAAATACACTTTATTATCAATCCTCAGCTAAGTGTGAACTCTTGAAAAGAAGAGTTAGAATCCAGCAGTCATTACAGGTATTTTTTGGATTTTTGTGAGTTAAATTTTTTCTGCCTTAAAATCTGCACACACAAAATGACAGTGATTAGTATACTTACTTTTTATTCACATCTGCATTCAGTCCTCCAGGAACCCAAGCAAATTGTTGCTAAACAATGTAAATACAACATTACATTATTTTGCACAACAACATTCTTTGTTTTCATTATTTCTTTTTTGTATTTCTACATGTACAACATAAGCATTAGGTAGTATCTACAAAAAACCTGTATACAGCACAATTTGAGACCTACAGAGTCTACAGAAGAGCTGCACATGTTGATTTAAAGTATTACTTGTTTGTTAAAGGCGCAGCTCGCTTCAGGTATAATTTCAGACTGTAGTTGTATTTATACTCCGGCCAACACCCATTTTTAAATGTCATGTGATTATTAAGAAATCCAAATCACTTCAGGTATGTGTACCATATACATGCCAGTGTTTGTCTGTTAAATAAGAGAATATATTAAGGCATGTCACTGCATGGAGCATGCATATTTATCAAATTTCTGTAATGACTTCTAACAAACTGAATGTGCCTGATGTACTGAACTTGTTGAAGCTTGTTAAAACCTCATATCTGGTTTTAGATTATAACTTGTTTTCTCTGTAAAACTGCAGTGTTTATTGGAATATGATGAAATTTTAAGGTTTATTTCAGACATTGAGTCAGGTAATTTTATAGTTTTGTTCAAGTAGTTTTTGTTTGTGATTTTAAATTAAACTTTTTTTGTTATAAGTACATTACAGATAAATTATGAGTGTATATATACAGTACTGTAAATATACTATTTTTGAATCAAATTAGCTGAATAAGTTCAACTTGTTCCAAATCAGCTACTACAAATTTTACACTTTGTCTTCAATAACCTTTTTTTAAAAAGTACATTTGCAGTATAACAATAGAAAACAACTAGTTAAAAGTACATTTGTGTAATCATGGCCTACTGGTTAGAGGCTCAGACTTCTCATCTCATCCAAAGGATGCAGATCCCAGTCCCAGTACCAATGGGAATTTTTGGTGGTGTGTGTGTGTGTGTGTGTGTGTGTGTGTGTGTGTG
>CAIGQW010052930.1:13168-23692 GCA_903798125.1 Danio choprae | reverse complement strand
AAGTATGTTTCCTGAGAACAACTCATACATAGTTCATACTCGTATACGTATATAAATATAACTTTTATATAATATATTGTATAACTCACATTTTATATTATAGTAATTAGAATGTTAGGTTGATTATTAGATTGCTGATTATTAGAATTACTAATGATCACTCAAATGATTAGAACATTTGATTTGATTTAGACTGCTGAAAACTACATTTAACAACTGATTACAATATAAAACCGTTACATAAATAACACATCCATAATTTTCTCCCTCCGTGAACACTGTTGCTTGTGTAATTTCATGGCATACCCATAATTATCCCTCATCATAACATATGTTAGGTGTGAAATGAAGGGGAAAAAAACTGTCTGGCAAATTTTAAGAGCGGTAATGTGAAAAACATTTTTAGCTGTTGGCACAGTAATAATATTTTCCCTTATTTGAACATAATGTGAACATAATGCTTTCTTTTCTAACTCTTTCAGATAGCGAAATGACAAGATGTGTGTCATTAGGCTCTTGATTGGGGGTTGTCAAATCTTAAAATTTACTGAAAAGCAAAAGGAGAGCTTTGTCCAGATTTCTGCTGTAACCATAGGCTATTTAACAGGTCCATATCAAATTTAGCTCACAGTAAAAGATGGCAGCACAAAATGAATGTAATTTTGAAGGAAACATTTTTACAAACTTTGAATATTTTGTAAACCAGGGTCAGAAAATAACTAAAAGTGCCAATATATATAGATTTAACTAATTACAGTTAGGGTATATATTTATGAACTGTTATCAATATCAAACAACCTTAAAATTTAGTGAAAATCTGACCATTTTTAAATTAGAAACTTATTACAAAGTAGGGCTGCAAAATGATGACTGCTACTGATATTTTAATAGGGCTAATGGTTTTCAATGTCTATCAACAGAATGCATATTAAAAATGTATTTGCAGAAGTGGCATATTACATAATCTGGTTATACAGACAAAACCTGTCAGTCCATGAAATCTTTTAAAGTCATAAGCCACTATTTTGAGGTACTAACATAAACACAATGTAGCTTTGTTACGCAGACAAAAACAGAACCATAAGCAGGTGTGGATGGGAAAGTCAGAAGATGAACCAATACTCATCAATTCAAGCTTATTTGTATAGTGCTTTTCACAATGATTATTGTTTCAAAGCAGCTTTACAAAAGATGCACATTATTGTATTACAATCAAATTCCGAAAAGTAAGGTTAATAGTTACCATAACTTTATTAGTTACTAATAACTTTAACCAATTAACTAGTAACTAATTGCTTTTTACAGTTAAAGTTATTATATATAAACATAGTTAACCTGCAGTTATATAGTACATAGGTGATGTCAATGTGTACATGTTCAATGAAGTGTATTTGTGAATTAGGTTCATCACAAACAGCTTTTCCACAAGCAGAGAATGAATATGTAGAGGGCACTCAGTGTCATTCACACAACTGCTAAACACCATCATGGTAACATGACACTAAAGTAATGCAATAAACATTATTTATCAACATAACATGTAACATAAAACTCTAATCTACATAACCGATGAGAAAACTATTCAATTCAATTCAATTCAAGTTTATTTATATAGCGCTTTTTACAATGTAGATTGTGTCAAAGCAGCTTAACAAGTTCAATTAAAGTCCACATAACTAAAAACTAAAAGGAAGGATAGTAAATGTTGACATAAAAGCATAAACATTGTCATGCAGGGAATTCTGGGGAAAAGAATTTACAGTTATTCACTCTATTAAGGAAACTAACCTTTGACCAGGTTACAGAGTTTTACTTTTTTTTTTCCTTTTTTTTTTTAATCACGGACATTTGTTTTGTTTGTTTGTTTTTTTACAGGGTATTGTTATAAATACTAAAGCAAAATTAATTTCCTTGTTATAATTACTGAATAAAAATTAATATCTGGACTTCGTAGAAAAGAATTTACCAGCGATCGAACTAAACAAAACTCCTGCTTTGTTTTGCAGTGGTTACTATTGTAAACATTTGATTGGCTACTAAATTCATAAGCTCTACAGCAATGCGTATGATTGGTTATATGGCTCAGCGCTGCAGATATAAAAGTCTCAGCTCATTAATTGTAAAACAGGCTTTCTGGAGGTTTTGCAAAACAAAATTATTAAGATTAAATATAAGGTTAAGAATAAATGAATATAAATGAATCGTGAACATGTGTGGCAGTAATCAGGCCTGGGTGTGGCTAGAGAAATGTAACTCTCTAAATCAGTAAATTAGCTCAGTTATGTTTTTTCAGTTATGTTTTAATTGTATAATTAAAAGTTAATAATTAACTTTTAATTATTAAAAGAAACTAAAGTTATAATATAAAAGCTTTAATTCAAAAACTTCATGATGTGTTCACTTGTGCTATCTTTGAATAGTATTGAAATTAGCTTGATGATCGATGTGACAAAGCGTGACAAACATTTAAAAAATGAAGAAATCAGTAAGGGGGGCAAACAGTTTTTCACACTACTGTACATGCTTTAGACGTTGTTGTTTTTTTTGTCTTCTTCAACCTTAACTGTAACAACGTCCTAAACTAACCTCACTGCACAACATGCAACTCATGTCATGCTGATCGCCTGATTAATCATTAACAATAACGTGTATGTGTGTGTTTCATGCCTAAGGCTACTCACCCTCCTCCTCCTCATAGCGGTAACGACTGTTTCCCATGCCTCGATCATGGTCCATCCTGAGAGAATACAGATGAGGTGAGGATGAGTTATTCATAAACATGACCAAAAAAATGTGTTTGTTGTTTTGAGCCTGTCACAGGTTATGTCATAACTGCAAACCAAATATATGCTTCTGCAACAAATATGAAGCGTGATGCTCTCTGGTTATGGCTTTTGCTCTTGACTCGGGGCAGTGGCACACATTGAGCTGCTTTGCTGAATCTCTGCCAATCACAGATCGATGGTGAAATAATTAACAGAGCAAATGACCGATGGAAAGATACATAATTACACGACTGGAGTAAAGCCTCTCTGCAAGGCCAGTCTCTTTCCTCAGCTAGTAGTGTTTTCTCACTGACTATGATTTTGATATACACTTACTTTAATGAGCACAAATTCAATTACAGCTGCCTCGGGCTTTTACAAATGTTCAAGACACATTTCTGTAAAGGTGCAACAGATTCGTATGAACACTGCATGCTCTGGAAAGCGTTTGTTCTCGTAATGAATCAGTTTTGAGCATTTTGAAGAGATATTTAACTTACATTTTAAACAAAAAAGACTTTTTTAAATGAGGAAGGATTCATTGAAATCGATCAAAAGTGGCTGAAAAAAACTAAATATGTTTAGTTCAAATAAATGCAGTTCTTTCTGTACATTTTACATAGAATTAAAATACAAAAAATAAATAAAAGCATGTTTTATATTGTAAAAAGTACACTTGTTGACTAGTATTGGCAAGACACCCCGCAATTTTTCTGTACATTTTCTGCAAAATTGTTTCAAACAACGGGCCTCAAGGTGGCGCAGTGGATAGCACGATCGCCTCACAGCAAGAAGGTCGCTGGTTCGAGCCTCGGCTGGGTCAGTTGGCATTTCTGTGTGGAGTTTGCATGTTCTCTCCGTGTTGGCGTGGGTTTCAAACACATGCGCTATAGGTGAACTGGGTAAGCTAAATTGTCCGTAGTGTATGGGTGTGTATGGATGTTTCCCAGTGATGGGTTGCAGCTGGAAGGGCATCCGCTGCGTAAAACATATGCTGGATGCTGCTGTGGCGACCCCAGATTAATAAAGGGACTAAGCTGAAAAGAAAATGAATGAATGAATGAATGTTTCAAACAATTTATACAGGTTGAATTTAAACAAGGACGGCGCGGTGGTGCAGTGGGTAGCACTATCGCCTCACAGAAAGAAGGTCACTGGTTCGAGCCTCGGCTGCGTCAGTTGGCATTTCTGTGTGGAGTTTGCATGTTCTCCATGTGTTCGCGTGGGTTTCCTCCGGGCGCTCCGGTTTCCCCCAGAAGTCCAAAGACATGGGGTATAGGTCAATTGAGTAAGCTAAATTGTCTGTAGTGTATGTGTGTGGATGAGAGTATATGGGTTTTTCCCAGTGATGGGTTGCAGCTGGAAGGGCATCCGCTGCGTAAAACATATGCTGGATAAGTTGGCGGTTCATTCTGCTGTGGCGACCCCTGACTAATAAAGAGACTAAGCCAAAAAAAAAATGAATGAATTTAAAGAAACAACTCAAATGTAGTAATGTTCAAGTTAATGTGTTTGTTTAAATTCAGCCCAAACAAATTGTTCACAACCACTTACCTTAAAAAAAATTGAGTAAATCCAAGGAATCATTTTTGAATATTTTTTTTCAGTGCATTTTAGTGTTTGGATCAAATAAAATTGACAAAAGTGATTTTATTTAGCTAGAATATTAACAAATAATTCTTATTATAAATATGCCTCAAATTTATTTTTGATATACACTGTGAAAAATGCTGGGTTCCACACAATCGATTTGTGTTAAGAAATTAAGTTAACTTATTAGTGTTTACAAACTAAAGTGGATGGAACATAAACAATTAAGCTGTCCGCCAAACAAAAACTCAAGAATTGTGTGGTTTCAGCTCAATTTAAACAAGTAGTTTGAACAAACAGCAAATGTGATTTTTTGAGTGTACAGTATAAACTGTTGTTGAATGACGTCGTCTTCAGTGCATCATAAAAGATGTTTAATAGCTATATTTATTGCTCAGACAAAAACTATCACATTTAATTCAAAAAGAACTAATTACGTATTATTATTTTCATGCTTGAAAAAGCATTTTGTCTTTGATTATTTCATATTAAAACATCCTGCTCATTCATTCTGACAGTTGAAGAGGGATATTGATTGAAGTGCTTCAAAGTAATTAATTAAGGCTCTTTTACACTTCTTAGTGGAACTGTGCTACAGTTCTTGTCCAGATCAGCATAAACTCACTCGGGAGAGGAATTATAAACCTGTGGATGATAATGAGGAGGAATAGAGCCCCATTGGAATAGCTCTGCTGGGTTTCAACTGGGTAATTAGTTGTCACATTGGTGTCCTTCACACCCAGTGGCCAGAAGAGCAAGAGAAAGGGAACAATGGTGAAATGGAGAGAAAGAGAAATGCTGTTGGCCATCCTCACTCACAGGCTCAATCAATGGATCCCCATTTGTGCTCAGCCCACTTACAGCATTGGCCGGTGTCTCTCTCTCTTTCTGTGTGTCACTCTGCTTTCCGTTTGATAATCTTTTTTTTTCCATACATTTTTCCATCTACACTACCGGTAAAAAGATTGGCATCAGTAAGATTTCGTAATGCTTTTAAAAGAAGCAGGTCCTGCTTACTAAGCCTGCTAAGAGGGATAATTCACCCCAAAACTAAAATATACTCCCTATTTAGTCACCCTCAGGTGGTTCCAAACATTTATAAGTTTCTTTTTTCTTAAGTAAAAGAAGATAATTTGAAGAAAGTTGAAAGCCTGTAACATTGACTCCCAAAGTAGGAAAAACGAATACTATTGAAATCAATGGTTACTGGTTTCCAGCTTTCGTCAACATATCTTCTTTTTGTGTTCAACAGAAGAAGAAAAATGGTTAGGAACAAGTAAAGGATGAGTAAATTATGACAGAATTTTCAGTTTTGGGTTAACTATGCCTTTATTTTGATTAAAAATGCAGTAACAAAAAAAAAAAAAACTGTAAACTATGTGGCCAAACACATTTTAATTTTTTAAAATGAAATGTAATTTTTATTTGATGCTTTTACAAGATTGTTGGGTTTGTCCATATATGATGCAACGTTGGGTGAAACAGCATTTGTTTTAATGTAGGATCAACATGGGATTTAAAGTTGAGTATTATCACTCCCGTCTTCAGTGTCACATGATCTTTCAGAAATCATTCTAATATGATGATTTGCTGTTCAGCTATGAACATTAAGAAGAATTATTATGATTACAAATGTTAACAATTGTTCATATTTTTTTGGTAACTGTGACATTTGACTTTTTAGATGTTTTTGATGAAAGGAAAAAAAATCTACAGAAAATCATTTATTTTAAATCAAATGTGACCATGCACCACAAAACAAGTTTCATGGTGCACAGGTATATTTTTTGCCAGTAGACAAAAATACATTGTATGGGACCAAATGATTGATTTTTATTTTACGCAAAAGAAAAATAAAATCATAACAATTATAAGTAAAGATCATGTTCCATGAAGACATTTCGTAAGTTTACTACTGTGAATGCATCAAAACGTATTTTTACTATCCGTAATATACACTGTTTAAACTTCATCTGGACAACTTTAGAGGGAATCAAGTTTTATCTTTTTGAACTCTCTGACTGCAGATTTTGAAAAAGTTTTCAGATGAGATCACAAAGGGTTACAAACGTTTTTAATTTAATGTCCTTTTATTTTACATTATGAATGTCTTTACTTTTGAACCATTTAAAATGTCCTTGATAAATAAAAGTAAACACATTTGAATGGTTCTTTTGAATGTCACTGTATCACAGTTTCCACAAAAATATGAAGAAGCCCAAAAGATTTTAAGACTGATAATAAAATAAATGTTGTTTTTTTGAGCAGCAAATCACCCTATTAGAATGGTTTAAGAAGCATAATGTGACAAGCGGGATTTAATTACATTTTAAGCTACATTCCATAAGACAGCATTTATTTTAAATTGAATAAATATTTCTATATTTTGATGAATATAATAAATAAATGCAGCATTTGTGAGCAAAATAGGCTTTTGTGAAAAACATCCCAAACATTTGACATTTACTTTTCCTTTGCACCCGTTTCAGCTGTTCATGAGTTTATGGGCGTTAATTCATCATGAATACGCTACTTTTCATTAACAGCATGGACTGAAGCTATTAAAAAACACTTAACAGAATCTTGCAGTGTCAATCTGTGATTAAAATGCATGAAACAGGTCGTGTTCACGGAACCCCTTAAATAGGATGTGCAGAAACGGCCATTGACAAGAAACATGAATACATTCATCAATTTTAATGAAAACTAATTCAATAATTGCAGCCGGTGACATATCTGATCAAATCTGCAGATTATCTCATGCATTAAAGTTAATACAGATAAATGTCATTGCTGCGTAAGTTTTTTTGTCTACATCTACTTTAAATCCACACAGTGTACCACGTTTGAGGAGATCCCATTCAAAGCAAATGTTTCTTTTATATTTTAACATGTAATTATTAAGTAAAACTGAATTTTTAGCAGTCATTAGGCCAGTCTCTGTGGTCATATTATACTATAATGATCTCTAAGACTCACCAAGGGTGGTTCTGTGCTCACAAAGACAGTAAACACAGTAAATAGACCAATATTAAGAAGCAGTATTGCAATTTAAAATAAATACTTTTAGTAATACATAATAAAAAAAAATGAATTTATCCCTGTGTGCTCCAGTCTATAGTGTAACAGCATCCTACAGAAAAGAGTAACACTTCAAAATAAGTCAATGTTACTTAATGTATTTACTAACATGAAAAAACTATGAACAATACATTTGTTACAGTATTAATCTTTGATAATGTTAGATAATGAAAAGTTTTTAATTTTTTATTTTAACAAGTACAACTTTAGACTTTAGTAATGCATTAGTAAATGTTGAAGTATAATTAATAAATGTTGTACAAAGTATTGTTCATTATTATATCATGTTAGTAATACGTTACGGAATATATTAGGTGGCCTTAACTAACATGTACTTACGCTGAAATTAATTCTTTGTTACAACATACGTATGTAAATACATGTTTTTACATTGTACTTATGATTGATTACATACCTGCATGCTATTACATCTGTAATTACATTGTAATTACCATCCCTTATACCTTAAACCTACCCATACCACCAAACGTGTCCCTAACCATACCCGTATCCCACCTCAAGAGCCCCAGGAGTGTTCTGCAATACATTACGAACACAGTAAGTACATTGCATTTTTTTTGATGCAATATAAATATAAATAAAATCCTAATATAAAAGTGGAACACATTATATTATATATAACTAATGAACCTTTATTGTAAAGTGTGAACCAGATATGTATCTAATATGCTTTAGCTATTCAGAAATGTATCTAATATGCTGTAGATAAAGTATTAGATAATGTTAATCAATAGAAATGTTAGAACTTCAGAGAAAGCCATATTTGATGGATTAACAATGTTAATTTGATCACAACAAAGGGTTACTTGGACCAATTTTTTAATTTTGAAAAACAAATCCCTTAATGACAATATTTTTTTATAATTTAGAAAGAAAGATGATCAGACCTTCATAAATACAAAATATATTTACAGTTTACTCAAACCAATCCCTAATAAATCCATCAAAACTGAACATTTGCAAGTGGTTTCCTAATTTATTTTTCCATAGCTGTATACAAAGTGGACAACTAAAGGTATCCTGATTAATAATAATCGACTTGTATGAAGTTGTTCTAAAAACGACCCTTCTTATCAAAAAAAAAAATCACTAAAGACTAAAGACTACAATAGCAAACAATATTTTACACAACCAAACAGAAAGCAAACAATCAAAATATGAATCAAAGAAATCATAATTCCCCATTTCACACTGCTCAGTTTCTTCCTTCAATCCTCAAATTTCTATCATTGACGTGTTACATGTTTTTCATACTCAAAAGTACATTGAATCTTACCTGATCTCAGCAGCGGCACACAGATGAAGAGGTGAAAAGAGAATCAAAAGGACTCATCAATACAGGAAATCACTGAGGACCACAGCTCTATGGAACACACGACAAAACTCAACATGTTACTGAATTAATCTGTTACCCTTTCCCAGTTAATCACTACACACACACACACATACCCATAAAGTGTGAGTCAATGGTATGGACTGGTGACAGGATCAATAACTGGAACTCAGGCAAATGGACCATTGAGAGCTGTGTTAACGAACATTACCGACTCACACTGCACTCGCTTTATTTAACCAATCACTTTACTTCGTAATGCTGGGTTTCCCTATGCTAAATCCTGTACAAAAACATTTTGAATTAGCCATCATGGGAATACAGAAGGAATGCTTAATATTCACAATCCAACAATACATTTTAAGACAGCATTTACTCGAATTGATCATAATGACCTCTTGTTTTGGGAATGCTGTTAAAACTTTCTGCTACACAAATCTCAGAACTGCCAATGATTTTTTCTCACAACTGGGATACCCAATTCTGTGGCCTTAAGCCATTTTTTTTTTCATGAGCACAAATGACAGGATAATGTCAGGATATGTGCTTTGACATTTATTGACTAGTAAGAAAAATCCAATTCATAGCAGATGCTTAACTGAGTGCACAAAATCAACGCTCCGTGTCCATCAAAGCGCACACACACACACACATGCGCACTAACAAAATCGATGGCGAATAGAGACTCAAGATAACCTGTGTGCAGCAACTCGTTGACTGATGACCTCCTCATGCGATGGGATTTGAGCTTTGAGATACCCGTTGACCTGGAAATTAATTTTCAAGTAATATTTTACAGTATTTGAGCTGCAAAAAAGATGGTTTGATTATCGGCTGTTTGAAACCTTTAATGTTAAATGACGCATATTTTGGTAGAATGATCCTATTAACAATCATCAAAACAACAGGGCATTATTGCAGTATTGTACAGTAAGACAAAACACAATTACAAGAAAACCTTGGTTCTTTGGTTTCTTTTGAAACTATTATAAGTTCTGCATCAACATATTTTGAATACAAAGCACACTTGACATAAACATCACATTGATATTGCATAAACATAACAAAATAAAAATCTATATACATTTTTCAATTAAGTCATTTTGAAGGCCACTATAAATGAAATGCTAGTGATGACAGTGTGACTCTTTAATCATCCACACGAGGTCCTTCATCCACAATCCATCATGCACACACTTTACAACTGCCAGCAGAAACTCCCCCGTCATTCAACTGACAGATCTCAATCATATGTGCGAACGGATCATTTCTGGTAGAAATGACATGGCGATGAATATGAAAAGGCATTTCCTTCACTTAGCAAACTGAAACCATGTGACAGAATCCACTCCGCTTCGTGCATCGCATTGGTGCGAGTAATCAGGGGCACTCAAGGATATTCATTGCAAAGATTGGATTCTTACTGGCATCCGGAGCGTAGCAGTCCCAGCCTGATTCGTTCGATGATAACACCATATGGGCTTTTTGTCAGGAGATGATGAGAGGCGACTCACCAAGTATTACCTTAGAGATAATGGCGAGGCAAGGAAAGGCACAGTGCATAGCTATTACACTTCTAGTAAACCTCTGCAAAACAAAGTCTAAAACGTGAGATGGATACTACAAATATAAAAAATGTGCTTTTCTTTTTCTCTATTATTGATATACATAGTTTGACCTTAAAGAAATGGGTTGTCTATAAAACCTTATATTTACTTGGATGATGCGAAGACG
>CAIGQW010052930.1:0-12768 GCA_903798125.1 Danio choprae | reverse complement strand
ATGTGCTCATTCATCTGATAGAACCGAATACTCAAGCTTGAGCATCCCTCAAGTCGACAATTGTTAATTACTGTTATTAATGCAGTTATTATTATCACAATTAAGCCACTGTGGATGCATTTTGTTCCCTGCTCTCAGTGAGCGAAGTGTTATTTTCAGTGCTGGAGTTCATTTCCTCCCATTGAGACGCCGGGTATAATTATTCCACATGCCGCCTCTTGATGGCCATCACCATGAAGGGAAAGTGGGGAGAATATTGAGGAAATAATGGGAAGAGAGGTTGAAGATAAATCGCCCTGCACTGGAATTAATGTGTCTGGTCTGTTATGATGATGCACGGATAGCAGCATCAATAAGACTCTCTAATTCACCAAGCTTCTACCAGAGCAATTTGAGTTCTCTGAAAAATACATTAGCATTATAGAACCAGCAATACAATTGACAGAACCGCTAGGAAGTCATTATGGGGACATTCACTTGGCAGAACAACTTAAAAATGTAATTACGCACTAGAAAATGCCTTGCGTTCAAGGGTTTGCAAAACCAGTTTCTAAGAATCCACAGACCTACTTCCTCGTGGTTTGCACGGCTCCACTTCGAGACACTTTTGAAACACTTTGACAGGCTTTGATGGTTTATTCAACAATGCAGAATTAACCAGAGAGACATATTTAAAAGGTCATTTCAAGCAAATTTTATTTAAAGTCACATTAATGCTGCTACAAACCCAGAGCTGAATTAGCTGGAGTGCAGCAATCCATCTTTAGTGATGTCATCGTGAGGTCTATTAGCAAAGTGAGGTATTTCCAAAATTACTACTAAAATGAGACATGGCAAACCTTTTTTTGTCTTATCACACACCTAATGAAGATAACATGAGCCAAACAATTAAAACAGCAGTTTCTGACAACTAAATGTTAATTACAAGCATTGGAAGACAAACTTTAAATAGTGCTAAACACAAGGCCAAGACTCCCTTTTGTTTTACAAAATATTACCAACAAATTACCTTTAAGTCAATTTAGGCTATTCCAGAATAGCCTGAGGTACTGAGGAAAAAAAAAGTTACTTAAGGCAAACACCTTAATAAACAATTCCAATTACTTAAGCTTTTGCTGTGAAGAATTCATTAAATAAACCACATCTACTTTAAAAAGAATTGGAAGATCCACATTTGTCCCTTTTCCGAAAGTTTGTTTGATGAAAGAAGAGTGCTATAAAAACAATTAAAAATATGCATATAAAATGATTCAGAAACAGTGGATCTAGTAGAGATGAATGTCCAGCTTCATCTGCTACTCTCAACATTGATAGTCTAACAAATTCCAAAGCTAACGATTTCCCTGAATTTATTGCAATATAGACCTAAATTAAATATTAAAAACATAAAAAAATAAAAATACAACAATTCATAGAATCAATTCTATGTACCTTATAAAGTGTTAAATTACAACACAACCAAGTCAAACTTCTCTAAAAAACATATAACACGGTATTAATTAAAATGGTGAAAAACAATTGACTGTGTGAATGGATTTTTACGAGATATGCTTGTAAAACACGTCTATAGAGATTCCTAACTTGATTCCTTCTAGCATCAATTATTTTATACAAAACTCTTTTTTTCATGCCTAAAATATTTTCACCAACATGTAGTGCAACTAACTCACTTTTTCACGTTATCACAGTGTGAAACGGCAAACTTGTTTATATACAGTTTAAAAAAAAAGCTTAAAATGCAGCTTAGTGCTCTTTGTGGTTCTTACGCTCGATTGTCCACTTCATCCATTCCCATACCTGATTGTGCTCCTTGGTTCTCTAGTTGGGAAAGTATGAACTCTTTCTCCTGGTAGAACGGGATGGGGTCTGGAGCCCAGGTGTCAGGCTCTGCTACAGGTACAGGCAGGTACCCTTCTTCACGAGGTAAACACATACACCATCCGGCACCTGAGAGGTCCAGCTCGCTGTACTTAAAGCCAGTACGTTTCAGGAACTTAAAGTCCACCATGTCTTGAGACTCGCTCATCTCCACCAAAAGATTCCAGAAAACACAGCTCAGGAGAATACCAAGAATCTATAAGAAACAGTACAATAATAAAAAAAAAGAAATTAAAGATAAATGACAAAGTAATAAATAAATATAGTAACATTCATGTGATTTATTTGCTATTTATATTCATAAAGTATGATGTACGATGGTTCCAACATTAATATATTAAGCTAAATATTTAAAATAATGTTTAAGTACCAAATCTATTTGAATTATTTCTGAAAAATCATGTGAAACTAAAGCCTGAAACAGGTACACTAAGGTAATTATTGCAATAAATATACAACTAATATATAAATAATATACAGTATTATTAAAATAGTCATCATAAAAATAAATCACATTTCTAAAAACATCAAAATCAAGAAAGGTTGTGTTTTATGATTATAAAATGCTTTACAATAAACGGTGATATTTTACAATTATAGTATTTTACAAAACTTTTGCTACCTTGCCAAGAATGCCTTAAAAATAAATAAACACATAAATAAATAAAACTGTGCTTACTAAGATGAACTAAGCATGAACAATACTTGCACAGCCTTTATTAATCATAGTTCAACATTTACTAATGCCTTATTCAAATACAAAATTCAAGCTTGTTAGCATTAGTTAATGCAGTGTGAGTAACATGAACTAACAAATCCACAACTGTATGTTCATTAACTAACGTTAACCCCCTGGGGTCGGTAAATGCGGATACGCATTTTTGCACATTTCCACAAAAAAAAGCTTAAAATACTGTCATTTTGTTATCATATAGATAACACAGATTTGAAAACTGTAAAGGGTCTATTTTATTTATTATTTTCTTATTTCCAAATACAAGCCCAATGGATGGTTGACAGGTTCTTCACTGCTTTCCGATCAGATGAATTTATATCCTCTGCAATATATTCAAATGAATTTTTAAAAGCCTCTGCGTGCGATTTCAGTGCATATTCAATTTAAGTCTCAGAACCAGTCAAGCCTTTTCAATTTTTTTCTAAATGAAAGCATATTACACGACATTTAACACTGTGGACATACAGAAGCAATCCCTAATGCAACCGTGATTTACTAGAAAGGTGCTTCGTCACATATTCCATCATGTCTGTGTAAGTGGACTGTTCCTCTGCTCTAATTAGAAGATTAATGCATTAATGGAGGAATGTGGCAGCAGAGCCATGTGGCTGCATTTAATGTGACCTCTTCCCTCAGAGAGAGAAAGAGAGAAATCTAAACTGGCTTAAAATATGTGTATACCAAACACAACATAAGAAATAGTTAATCAAATAAATTCAATTGCTTTATATAAATAATCAACACTTTTTATTCTTGGAATTATTAAAGGTATTATTTGTTTTTGTTCTTATTTTTATGTCATATATTTCTCCTTGATTGTATACGTTATTCGTTTGATGATGTAACAACCTATATTACATATGTTATGCATATCTAAAATGCTTTGGCAATGCTGTACAAAATGTCACGCCAATAAAAGCAACTTTAACTTGAGAGAGAGTTGATATATTATCAATGTTTTATATAAATAAATGAATATTTTACCTGCTATGTATGCTTTGACACTATGTACCCATGTATATCATGCCAATAAACTGAATTGAGAGCGACAGAGATGAGCAGGCTAGTTACTTATTTTTAAAAAAGAAAAAGAAAAAAAGGATCAAAAAGATTTTTAAGTTCGGCCTTTAACTGGGCACCAGCTTCTGTGAGTGTCATGCAGCTCTCTTAGGGCATTTGCATCTGGTCAGTGCAGATGCCCAATTTCTATAATTTACTGTTTGGCAGAGGACTCTCTAATGAGGGACGAGTCAAACAGAATAGGTAGCAGGCAATCAAAATGGAAATGTGCAATGCCAAGGGAGATAAATAAAGCAAAGAAATACAGAGATACATACATTTCAGGATAAGAAGATAGAAGTAATAAACAAGAAGCACACGTAGAGAAAGATGATCACAAGACCTGTGGCAGTCCAACCGCGCAGCAGATGCCAATAGTAGCCCCGATGTTGTCTCCCATCCAGAGGTTCACAGCGTGGATACAGCCGCGCACGTGAATTATGCCATCTAAAGCTTCACGCTGTAATAAAGAGCAAGAGAAAGAAATCACATTCGCCACAGGTGCCAGGTAGCACTCTGATTTTATGACGGAAACAAGGTTAAAATATCACAACTCGAGTCCATCGTAATGGCATAATGGAGGTGGCGCTCTTAATGGCTTTGCTTGGTTTTTGTCTATGGAACAAACAAGCCACCATTACAGATGATTGCTGTGGAAAAGGCTATCAGAGGTTTTTATTTCCCTGTCACTGTTCCTCTTTTAGATAGGATTTCATGCGTCAATGTCCGGCAAATCGTTCTCTCCAAATGCATCACTGGATGTGAGAGTGAGTATTACGTAAAATGAAAGCAGTAGGTAACGGCTGGTTGAAGGCCATTGGATGAATGCAGACTTGCTCAGAGATTCCACTTACCTGCTGATGGAGTGTTTTGTAGCCACAGAGGGTGTTCACAACTTCTCCCACCTGAAAAAAAAAAAAGACAGGACTTATTACAAAACCCAGAACCATAACCGCCATAGACAATAACCTAAAATTGACAAACTGTCCTTTCCCTGCAATATCTCAAATATCTCTATCCTCAGACAAAACAGAGCACAAATGAGGATGATACTGAGACAAGACTTCAGTAAAATGGTCTTGAGACATGGTCTTTTTTATTGTTACTATATGAATATATAAAATTTTATGCAGTGCAAAACACACTACAATCCAACACAAACAAGGCAATGGGGTGCACAAGAACTTTTAATTTTCAGTAATTTAACTCAAGCACTTCCGGTGAACTGTCATCTCATTACAAAATAGCTGCGCTTAAGATCTGATTTCTTTAAAAAAAAAATAAAAAAAAAATCAATGATTCACTGCCTAACTAAGATACAATATAAAGTGGGTCTCAGACCATACAAGAAGCACAGCATTAAATTCCATTGTTCCATGCCATGTCTTTAAAATATGGAAATTTATTTTACCACAGTATTTTCAATGGAGTTTCTCCTGACGGCGCTTGCATTTAAACTTGTCTTTTTATTCAAACAACTTAACTGTGGGTGTAAATAGAAAATGTAAATATCACTAAATTTAAAAAGTGTTACCATATTATGCATAATAGGCACAAATAGGGTTGTTTTTGAAATTAAAATAATGCTTCATTTATTTTATATTTATATTATATAAAATTTAAAATGCTGTGTCATTCAAATAACTCGTGCAAATTCATGTGATGAGACAAGAAACGTTTTGTTTTTAACAGATATGTGCATATTTTAAAATAGTTCTGAATGATCACTAATACTGGAATTAGGCCTAGAATTTCCATCACTGTTCTATTCTTCATGCTTAACCCTTTAACTGGCATTGTCTGGTTGTCCTTTTGGGTTATCATTAAATCTAAAAACCTCAGAATTTGTGGAGTGGTGTCAGGAACACAATTTAACCAAAGAAACTCCATGAGCAATTTTTTTTTTAGAGTGGAAGTTAAAATGTTCAGGAAATGTTAAACCTGCATATGAAAGAAAACCTTAAGTGACATTTTAATGCTGTTAGCTCTATATAAAAAAAATTGTTGACCAACTCTAAATGTTAGGTTCTGATGACTCTTAGATTGAATTTCATCTCATGAATTCCATTTGAAACTCCTAGCTGCACACACTTATAGTCATGTTGATGTAGCCTGTAAAGCAGAGGGTTATTGCAGTGAGTGAGTGAGTGAGTGAGTGTGTCATTAGAATTGCAAATGATAAGAATATTTTATAACACTTTAGTTTAGGTCACAATTCATGGTATTAACAAACCACTAACTAACATTACTTGCTTAATAAACTTCTAATTAGCTGTTTACTAATAGTTAGTAAGTTAGAAGTTGGGTTTAGGTTTTGGGTAGGATTAGGGGTGCAAAATAAGATCAAGTACTAATGAACAGTTAATATATTAATAATAGGCAGGTAATAAGCCAGTAGTTAATAGCATGAATTGTTACCTAAAATAAAGTGTTACTGAATAGTTTTTATCTAAATTCAAGTATTTGAAACAGATTATGTTATCATTACTCTGTCCTATATTAGGCTAAATACAGACAATAGTCTCACACATGCCAATACATATTAGAACAACACCTGAAAAAGTTCAATCATAATGTGAAGAATATTATAAGGAAGCTTTGATCATGTTGGTGTGGTGTTTCATTCTTAGCCTGTAAAGGCATAGTGAGCTGTCATACCAACAGAAGAACAGTGCATTAGGGCCCAATCAACATTCATTAAGTCAGTAAGAGAGGCAAAAAGAGCGAGTGGTAAAGGAGACTCTATGCAGCACAGGGCAGGCAAATTAAATCTGTCATGATGCACTCATGGAGAACTGCCTTTACTAGAAAGCTCTCTAAACCCACCACTTAAAAAAAAAAGCTTCCTGCTCTCGTAGACCTGTGGGTCAGACTGACTTTGCTGTAAAAAAAGTCTCTTTGGCAAAAAAGATTACTGGTGAAATCATCAAAAACACCCTGTGATGCAGACTTTTCCTCATCAGACCTGCGTGTAGAGAGGTGACATTTGTGCTGATTTATGTCTCATGAGCGGGTGAAGTGCAGGGAATGACTAACACTTTGACGGATGCAGCAGGTGTAAGGAACGCCACAGGCCAAGGGACTCTTGCCATCGCAGAGGTGGTACTGGTTTACTTCCCAGTCCTTGTACTCGTCTCCTCCACAACAAGAAAACTGAAGAAGACAAACAGAAAGTGTGTTAAAACGCAGAACAAATGGGGGATTTTAAAAATTACTTTGATTGATGCGTTCATATTAAAATAATGATAATAATAACAACAATAATAAAAGCAAAATACTCAAATGTTTAATATAAAGTATCCATGTAAAATATAATTCAAACAACTGCTATAAATGCTATTATAATAAATCATAAAAAAGCTTAATCTTTAACAATTAACATTCTAGTTCTGTGTCACTGCTAATTTGGTGCTCAGTTACATTTATTATAATCAATGTTTAACTTGGTTGTACCGCTTATTAATTAATAATTTATTAAAATGTGGCAATGTGGCTACATAGAGAGGAGCGAAATAATACATTAAAAGACATTTTTTGCAATGTTAGTAATGACTTTACTGTCAATTCTGATGAAATTATTATTGAATAAAATCAATAATTTCTTTTAAAAAATCAAGTGTATTCATTTATAAGCATTTATAATACTAATAAATATAAAATTGTGACAACGAACATAAAAAAATTCAGCTTACATGCTTAAAAAATGACTTTAAATCACACAAGCTATGGCCATATACAAACTATATAGTTTCAGTATTTACATCCACATTTAAATACAAGAGATAATGGGCCTGTTTCAGTAAGAAGGTTCAACCAACTCGAGTTGACTTACAGAGAGATTAAAAAACTCAGAGTTTTCGGTTTTAGAACAGCTGATCTGAGTTAGATCAATCAAGTCTGAGTAGACTAATTCAGAGTTAAGCGTGCACACCGCGACTATAAAAAGGAGTGCAGATATTACGAGTCACTATGGCAACATATGAAAAAAAGGAGATCAGCATTTTTTTCTTCAGCGGAACTTTGTGGTCATGCAATTTTATAGCAAATATGACCAAATAAAATTTTTTTAAAAAGGCAACACCACTGCATCGGCGAAACAGAGACAGCTAGCTTAGGAAAACATAGCTGCTCGAGTTAATGCGTAAGTTTACATTTAAAGTATTTAAATATTTAAGTATAATAAAAAATAAGTAATGTAATGTGTGACATTTATAGACTTTTCACTTGAAAAAGTGTGCAATTGGCCATAATTTAAGTTATTTCAGATGTAATTGCATTAAATTACATAAAATAGGCTACAGCATAGTTTCTACAACAAATTTGACAAAACAAGAACGCATATAACCTTAACTTAATGTTCAGCGGAAATGTTTAATTTAAGGTTCACACTTTTACACACGTTGATCAGTTTAAGATAAAATGTCTAAAATTGAGTTTTTAAACGATTTAAAAGTGCACTTGTGTGTCTGCCTTTTTTATTGATCGAGTGGTAGAGGTTGATGACATTTAGAATGTAAGCAGTACTAAAAAATTGTTTTTAGAATGAGTAATACTCCTATTAATCTAGCTACAGTACATGTTCCTGTCGAAGGTCAGTGAATTTAGGCAAAATTTTTTTGCAGTAATATCAAAGGTAAAACTTAAAACTATGGCATTGAATCTAACTTTGTTCTTTGTGTGACGGAAATGTAGGCAGGGAATGACTAAGGCTGAGGCGAGAAATACTGCTTCGTCTTTAAAAAAGGGGAGGAGATCGACAGAGAATAAAACCTGCTTTAAACCTGTTTAGAGAATAAAACCTGCTCCTGATCAGGTTGGGTTTACAGAGTAAGTTATCACGGTAACTGACTCTGAGTAAAAGTAAAAGCCATTTACTTACCCTGCCATTTTGAAATGGAAAACCCAGAGTTTCTCTCATTCCAGGGTTAACATAACATAGTTTTCACTTAACCTCCTTTCTGAAATGGGGCCAATGTGTGTGACACATAATTTTTTCCCAAAGATTGCAATGACCGACAGCATGGTCAAAGCAACAGTGTGTTTGGTATCTGCTATCCTGAAGTAATATTACAAAGTTATTGTTGGTACATATCTTTCTGCAATTTTAAATAAAATATTGTCCACAGAGGCATAACATTTTGTTTGTGGCTGGTTTGCAAAGCGTACACTTAAAGTGTTGCCTTGTTAAAAGTATTTTTGGCCTTTTTAGTTGTTTGAGCTTAAATTATAAAGCAATACAGTTTATGGGGTTAATACAGAAGGCAAGTCTGGCTCTCCATTTTCTGTTCATATTATTTTAACCATCTAGATTTTTCTACATTTTATATGGGCTTGTTAGCATTTTTTTTTTACAAGGACACAACACAAATTAGCCATAGCTTGTGTTTCCTTGCCATTATCTTCTACCACACACATACAGAAGAGGGACAAATCCCTGATGTGCATTTAAATATGTCATTAACAAGATATTAACTAAATGTTTGTCAAATTTTTGTAAATGGGGTTGTCACTACCTAGATTTTTCAAGAGTCAATTCAGTTTATTCACTTCAATAAATTAATCACTTAAAGCAAAAAAGGTAAAGAACTAAAAGGTGAAGTGAAAACAAGATTTAGCTGGAGTGTACATGCACAAATATGTTCCTAGTAGAATGTATATATAATTTATGGCTGACTTGATATAGAGCCTATTAGAGTAGGTGTATAATTCACTTAGGCTTCAGCAATAAAAAAAGATTAGTAAACAACCTTCTCTTGCACATAATCCAATATATTTTTGAAGTCCAGGTCATCGTAGTAGTGCTTGATTCCCTCCCGTATGCTGTTCTGAAACAATTTGATTGTCTAAAGACAGAGACAAATTAAGCTCATCAACAAAAAACATACAACACAATTCTTCTGCTCTCAATGTTCCATACATCTTACCGTCTTTTCGAAGATTAGAGCAATGATGAGAGCAATCGCCTGGAGAGCCAGCAAGACACACAGAACGCAAAGAAACTGCACAAAAAAAAATTAACATTGAGTCACAGTGCAAAAAGTCCACCGGTAATATGGTACAAGAAGATCTCTCCTGAATAAACACACACACACACACACACACACACACACGCACACGCACACGCACACGCACACGCACATGCACATGCACGCGCACGCGCACGCGCACGCGCACGCACACGCACACGCACGCGCACGCGCACGCGCACGCACACGCACACGCACACGCACACGCACACGCACACGCACACGCACACGCACGCGCACGCACACGCACACGCACTCACCATGTGCAGCAGAGTCTTGTTGTCCCTAAGGGAACCCACCATTCCAATCCCAGACACAGTGAACATGACAAGACCCAGCAGTATGAGGACCACGGCAGGAGCCAAAAACACCCCCTCCAGGGTGCGATTCTTCTGCCGCTCCACTTCGGCATACACTCCGATACACAGCACACACAGACCGAGCAGCTGAGGGGACAAGAGCAGTGGTCTGGTCAAACATTTGTACAAGACACATCAGATTACATCACTTCATAACATAATGTTTACATGATTAGATTGGACATGAGACCAAAATGTGCTGTTAAAATCAACGTTTCGACCCACAACGGTCATGCATAATAGTTTACATAGATTAGACATGAAAGAAAAATATGACGTTAAAAATAAAGTTTTCAATGCACAACAAATCATGCCTAACATTACACAATAACATGGTTACACTATTAGATTACATTTATTGATGTAGCGATACACTCAACTCACGATTTGATACAATTCATGGTATTGAACACACAATACGATTCTTTCACAATAGTTCTGACAAAATTTGTTGAGACTATTTAAACAAAGCTAAATTGGAATTGGAAAAAACTAATTCATAATCAAATTTTAAAAAGAATAATAAAAATAAAATGTGCACTGCACCATTCAGAAATGCCAGAATTGCATGAACACATGAAGAGAAAACATACAGTACAGGGGATACTATGGATGATGTACCATCAGAGAAGGCAAAGGCTCATGTGTTTCTGTCAAGTAAATTGCCCACACTTTTGTTGGCAGAACATTTAAGTCTCTAAATACATTACGAAGTAAGACAAGCTGTTTGGGTGCTCTCTTTTCAAGTGAATGAGTGTTTGAGTAACACCAAGTTAAGCCACTGCTCTGCCCTTTTTGTACACGTCTCTTATCACTACACATATTTCTTCTAATTTCATATCACCTGCCTTGCAAAGTGGATTCGTGAGGGAACGTAGGTTTCAATCAAACTGCCTTTTAATTTAAATCCTATTTATTTACAGAGGTATATCATTTCATACTTCTCCAGTAAGTTTAATCTGTGTGTGAAGATGCCATAACATGTAGAATAGCACAAATTAACATTCTGAAGTGAAGTAAAGTTTTTTTTCCCACAAACAGAACACAGTTCATTCAGTCACAAAAAATAAACACAGGCAATAATCAAAGCGCCGGGGTGCAAGGACTGGAACTGAGAACCACTGTAACTGTTGTATTGATTTGTGCCTCTGTTCGATCATATGCTGGTGTGGTGTAGCCTTCTGTAATAAAAATAATTTACTTCAGCCCATTCTAAAGACATTTTATTGCGTGTCTATCGACATAGATGACGTAATGAACATGTGGATATACAGTACTGCCATTCAGTTTAAGCTTTTTTTTTTTTTTTACTGTTTTAATTTTATATTTTGTCAAAGGCTTGTTTATATTTGCACTTATTCATTGTACAGCACTAACTGTTAATGTTGGAAGAGATTAAAATGTTTTTAGGTAAAATGATTGATTTAGGTATAAAATGAATCATTTAGGTGAATAATTGAATAATTGACAAATTAGTTGATGGATTAATCGATATACATTTAGTCATAAGTGGCAGCCCTACTGGATACGATAAGCAAGTTTGCAATAAACACACTACAATAGTCCTTGCAGTTCTGCGATTCAATTAACATGCTGATTTAAATAGTCACATATTTTAATTGATTTTCAACCAGCTTACAGTGAATCATTAATAAAATTGTTTACAGTGTTAGATTAGACATGCAACAAAAATTATGTTAAAATCAATGTTTCAATGCACAACAAAGTGAAGCATAACATTACATTTATAAAATCGATTAGATATGTAAAAAAATGGCATTAAAAGTAAATCATGCAGATTAGTCATATGACATAAAAAATGCTAATCATTTGTGTACCACATTAATCCTTACAAGATAACAAACGTACTGAGGTAAAACAACTGAGGCACAAACACTGTCAATGGAATGACGCAAATCATAAATAATATTGATGTAGTCATCATGTTAATTTGTATCCCTACAAAAGACTATATTAGTACAAAGCATGCTAATTAAAACCACTTCATTTACAATTTTCTTCCCGGACTGTTCTTCCTGGAAGGTTAATTTAATAAGCCTCGCTGGCTGATTGACTTTGTCATCTGTCAATTTCAGATTCCGGATTTCTTCCATTACTTTCTGTTCACTGACAGATAGTGGCGTTTTAGTGATGTTCGATAAAGCAAGTGTAAAAGCTATGAGTCAGGTTTAAGAGTGGAGAGAAGGGAAAAAAAGATGGATGGAGGTTTGAAGAGTATCCCGAGAGGCTTTTCTGCTTGTATCATCATGTTCTAAAATCTCTAATAGTAAAGACACTCCCATAAGGCAGTAGTGACTTAATGCATTTCCTGTGAGGAAACAGAATGCTCTTGCTAGTGACTCAAGAAGAATACTGTGTTCCTTGACTAAATAAATAAATATATCTCAGTTGTTGGGGGTCATTAAGCAACACATGACCAATTCTTACAAAACATCTATATATTTAGGGATGCAACAATATTAATGATCGTTTCTAATGATAATCAGCCCAGAATTATTTGTTCATTAAAATGATAGCCAACCCCAAAATGAAAATTTCTTCACCATTTAGCTACTCAACTTCAAGTGTTTACAAGCCTTTATGAGCTTCTTCTGTTGATTACAAAACAAGATATTTTGAAGAATGTTGGAAACCGATAATCATTGACATCCAAAACAATATAATATATATAACAATATATATATATATA
>CAIGQW010052922.1:9754-22716 GCA_903798125.1 Danio choprae | reverse complement strand
GAGGATCTATGAGCTCAGGGCTCTCTCCCGGGACAGCATGCCAAACAAGCTTTATAACCAATCATCAGCTAAGTGTGAACTCTTGAAACATAAACCTGGATTCAAAGTTTTGCAAACAAAATGAGTTTTTCCGCTCATATCAATGTTTTGTTTCCCTTGGCTCTTGCTGTTTCAAAGGATGCAATTCAAGTTTCATTTAAATCACGGGCGGGCTTCAGCATCATCATTGGTCCACTAGTCGAGATTGACAGTTGCTTTTCTAGCCAATCAGATAAAGGGGAAGTAGACGTCACTTAGGCTACGTTCACACTGCAGCAAAATGTGGCCCGACATGTGCCCACATTTTTTTGCCCACATGTGACTCACAGCCCAAACCGCACGGAATCTGATCTTTTCAGTTCTGATTTGTGCCACTTTCATATGTAGTATTTTCAAAAGTTCACACTTAGCTGATGATTTATAATAAAGCGTATTTGGCATGCTGTCCCGGGAGAGAGCCCTGAGCTCAGAATATCCTCAATCCCGGGGCTCCCTCCCGTTTGAAGGTCCAAAGCACATGGTGCAGTTTAATCTATGGCAAGTCTGAATCAACTTTTGCTATTTTAAAGATGGGGGAAAACGGTCTGTGCACCAGGTGCATAGTCTAAGAGGGTTTCTGATTCTCTTAATGAGTTATGGGTGTGTTTTGGGCATAACACGCATTAAACCAATCAGAGTCTCATCTCCCATTCCCTTTAAGAGTCAGTTGTGTCGTACCATGGTGCATTCTGTACTTACATGGCAAATTTTGTAAGTGGAAAAACTGAACGCTTTACTAGCGAGAAAATGGTTAAAGAGCATCTACGAAACGAGCCTCTTCCTTTCAATCATGAATTTGGGAAATGATGGCGGATGCACTTCACTCAAGACATCCTTTACATATTTAATTTCATAATTTGGTGTGTTAAGCGCAATGATTTGTTTTTTAAATAAAAAATTGACTATTTTTACATTCAGTTTGAATTTTCAGCAAACGAATAAATGAAAAATAACAACAAAGTGTGGTCAAACAAGTTATATCCAAACAAACGTCCTATTCCTATCTCTAAAACCCAACAGGTGGACAAATCTAAACAAAATTAAAGCTGCAAGCAGCGATGAAAGGGACCTCGCACCCGGGCTCACTGCCGCCCGGTGACCTCAGGATGACAGAGAACAGCGGATAAAAATAATTTAAGTCGATATATATTAAAATACCTGAGAAAATCACAGATTTATGCCAAACTTCCTTCTGTCAGCAGGTGGCGCTATGACTAAGACTCAATATTGGCATGTAGATGTCTTGAGGAGAGGAATCTCATCGAACCTGTGCATTTTCAGGCAGATCAGATATTGTTTGGTTGAGTTATAAGTGCTTCCTCCTCCATGGCGAAGCATCACACTTTTTCAGTCCGCCACGGACACACCCCTCGCCGAAAACTCTAGATCTTCACAATTTAACATCACAAAGGCCTTTGGACTAAACTAACGAAACATGGATTCGGTGTGATAAAATTTGTAGGAGGAGTTTGTTACACTGTAAAACATGTCACTTCCTGTTGCCAGCAGGTGGTGCTATATCTGTATCTGGTTATTGGCATGTAAACATGTTCAGGTCAGGACTGTTATCAAACATATGGATTTTAAATCAGGTCAGACAATGTATGCCTGAGCTATAACAACTTCCTGTTTTGTGGCGAAGCGTCAAAGTTTGAGAGGCCGCCACGGACACGCCCTTCGACGAAAACTCTAGATCTTCGCAATTTAACATCGCCAAAGCCTTTAGTTCACAATACCCAATTTTGGTGTTGATCGGATGAATTCCCTAGGAGGAGGAGTTCAAATACCACGCCTGGAAATGGCAAAAACTGCACTTTTTCGCCAGAGGAAGTTAAAAATATCTGACTTCCTGTTGGGTTTGAGATTTTGCTCCAAGAGACTTTTTGGTAGGTTTTGGCATGTTTGATGTGTGTGCCAATTTTCGTAGGTGTGCATGAAACGTAGCTCGGGGGCTAGTCCGTCAAATGTGTATAGGTGGCGCTGTCGAGTCATTTTGACACACCCACTTCCAAAACCTATAATGAACGTAAATTTTCACCACTTCTGGGGCGTGTGCAAAGTTTGGTGAGTTTTCGAGCATGTTTAGACCCTCAAAATCGTGATTCATTCCGGAGAAGAAGAACAAATAAATGTGAAGTATATAACATAAATGTAATGTAAATGTAAATAAAAACCCTGCACCATTGACTTTAGATCATGGTCTATTTCACTCATTCATTCATTCATTTGCCAACTATTCCAGCATATGTTTTACGCAGCGAATGCCCTTTCAGCTGCAACCCAGTACTGGAAAACACCCATACACTCTCGCATTCACACACACACTCATACACTACCGCCAATTTAGTTCATCCAGTTCACTTACACCGCATGTCTTTGGACTGTGAGTGAAACCGTAGCACCCTGAAGGAAACCCATGCCAACATGAGGAGAACATGCAAACTCCACACAGAAATGCCAACTGGCCCAGCCAGGGCTCGAACCAGCGACCTTCTTGCTGTGAGGCAACAGTGCTAACCACTGAGCCACCATGCCACCCTCAGTCTATTTTTAGTCCAACAACCCAAACAACATTGCACAGAGCGTGAAAATGACCTGAAAACAACTGTGTCACGCCACACCAAGTCAACGGCACAGGGTTTTTATTTCTTATTTTAAGAGTGTGTAAGTGATATGCACCTATGCGGGTACAAAACGCACATACACATTGCTTAATACACACACAGGGATGTACAGTGGCACACAAATAACTTTAAATATGAAAAATTAAAGGATTCAAATTTATTTATAAATATAAATAAAACGCTACCTCCACCCATGCCATGACTAGCCTGGGTATAAAATATAGACTCACTGATTTGAATCAATATCAATTCATGATGACTGAATGGAGAAATTTGAAACATGAACAAGACATGTCAGAAAATGTGACCATAAACAGGACTGAATTCTGAAGAATACCTGGTTTCTCGTGCCGATTTTGCTCATTACACTTCTAAACAGGCATCAGAAAAGGTAACATATTACTATTAGTACTAAAAATGTACCAAATTGTACCTTGAGGTACCTTAAAGAAACAAATGTGTCACTTTAAGCTACCAATGTGGACATTTAGGTACAAAAGTGTACTTTTTGAAAAGGTACTGCCCCAGTGACAGCTTTTGTACCTTTATTTCATAGAGTCTTGCAGAACATCTTCATTTGTGGCTCCTTTCTAATGCCGTTTTAACTCATTTGCACATTTTATAAGCTCTTCATGAATTCTCAGCTGATAAAAATACCAGGGCTCATTGCTAAGAATTGTTAAGGGTCCTTGTGCTCCTAATTAAAAGAAAAAAATAGCACAGTCGAAGATTCGGGAGCACAGACAGTTAAAGATTTTTCCCCTAAAACTATTATTTACTGTACATATTAAGGCAGAGCACCGCAGGCAAAATGGATATCGAGCATTTAAGAGTTTGGCTTTTCATAAAGTGTTTTAGTAAAGCATTTACGGGTCTTTTTCCCCAAAGCAACAACACTCTTTTTCTATTTCTGCCCTTTACATACCAATAAATTACAACCAACGAAAAGATGTGCAGTAGAAACTCATAATATGTGTTCACAATTGCCAAACAAAATACTCGGTTTCTGTTCTGGCAATCATCCCAGTTCAATACAGGTATCAGAAACGTGTAGCAGATCTTCATTTGAGGCTCATTTCTGGTGCTGTTTTAACTCATTTACACATTTTATAAGCTCTTCAGGAGTTCTCAGATGATAAAAATATAGACATTAGGTTTTACTTAAGAGTGCTTGTGCTGATAATTAAAAAGAGAGAGTAGCTGCCAGTGCTTCTTATTTGATTTGATGAATTCATGATTTTTTTTATCCTTATTTTCTAGAATGTGTGAGCTGAAATTATTGCACGTCTCACTTTGCAAAAAAAACAAAAACTAAATCAAATCTCCAAATAATTAAGTTATTCAAGCATGCCTACTCAAGTTATAAAAGCAAAAAAAATCCCTCATTGAGTTGTTTTTTTAATAAGATATAATATAATCAAGCAATAATCACACAAAAATTGCCCTTTCCAATCATTTCCAAATGATCACAATCAGAAATGTGAATCACTCATTAACCCACTGGCCTAAACCAGCCAAGAACAGCGCAAAAACACACTCGTTATTAAAAAAAAACACTGTTGTTATAAGAATTCCCCAGATATAATGAGATATATTTTTGCCAGTATCCAACACCTCAAATTAATATTAACACATTTTTCTAGTGAATATCAAAGTATTTATTCATGCACATTTTTAAATTTACCTGCCTTGTATTTTTTCACTGAAATGAGATCTCATCTCTGATTGTGTTTACTTGCACGAGGGCGGGGTTAACCTGTCAATCAAATAAGATCTACCAATAGTAAACCACAAACATCCAATCAATTCTCCTTTCATTTGTTCTCCTTCCCTTGTACAGTTGAAGACTAAATGATTTGTATTATTTTAATACATTTTTAAACATTATTGTATTAAATAATTATTCTTTAACACATTTTTTAAAATTCTTTTTAATACATTTTTAACAACAAATTTCTAAAAACTTTAATATAATATTTAATATATATAATATTTAATATATATTTTATCCTTGTCATGACAACAGAACAAACTATTTTACTAGTCATTTTGTAAGATACTGGTATTCAGCTTAAAGTGCAATTTAAAGGCTCAACTAGGTTAATTAGGTTAACTAGGCAAGTTAGGTTATTTAGGCAAGTCACCAGACCAGGGGTCCTCAACCACCGGGCCACGAACTGGTACCGGTCCGTAGACCAATTGGTACCGGGCAGCACAAGAAATCATTCAGAATTTCCGTTTTATTTATTATCTGAGTCGAATAAATAAGTCGAATAAATTAACGATGTTTCATTTGGAAAAATCGTTTATTTTGAAAAATGACTGTATTCTCCCGGTTACATCTCGCTCATTTGAGCGCCCAAATTTAACCCACAAGCAGCAAAATGAGTAAGAAACAAACGTCTTTGGAAAGTTTCTTTCCTAAAGGGAAAAGGCCCAGTGAAGGACCCACGAACTGCCAAGGAATGGATCCGCAACCCATTTGTCAACAAATCAGGTGAATCCAGCATGTCTGGGCCAAAAGATCGCAAATGGCGGCAGCCTTTTAGGAGGAGTTTGCATATTGCGTCTTTTCTACAGTTCGCACAAGTTCGTCGTTTCCAACGGAAGTGCCTGGCTTGCGTGTGCAAGCGGCGTGACATGCTCGCACTTTCCAGACGCACCCAGTTGAATGAATGCCACGAGCCCACCACAAGTCACGTGACAAGAACTGAGTGACCGATCAGCCTCAGCTTGTATGGAATACACACATTTCGGTAGACTGATTATCTCAGACAAACACAGAACACCCAAACACTGCAGTGCTTAGTAATTTTCTCCATAAATAAAAATTGTATCAGAGTGACAGCAATGTTTTGTCAGCTTGTCATCCCCTAAGAAAACGGTTGATGGTCGCCTAGCAACCTACGAACCACCACTATTTATTTATTTATTTAAATAAATAAACATTTATGTATTTATAATTCAGCATTCAATATGATATAAAAAACGGACTTTCTCCAGAAGAAAAAAATATATAATAGGAAATACTGTGAATATTTTCCTCACTCTGTTAAAAATCACTTGGGAAATATAAAAAAAAACTATTTTATCAACTGTATGCTTCAAATTAGAAAAGAAAACACTTCTGCGCCATCTTTCACTTCATGTCGACTTTAAAGTATGAATATCTCCAGTCACATCTGACCCCAAAACTTCACAACTCAGCTATAGATTTAACTGGAAAGTGAGTGTGGATCGCTCGTGCAGAACTTGCCACCACAGTGCTAAAGCATTATGGGTTGTTGCCAGTACAAATTACAAGCCAAAAGTTTAATACTTGGGAGTCAGGGGTTTGTTTTGCCTTAGCAAACACCACCAATGAATGTCCTCTTCAATCACAGTAAACAGCCCGTCTACAGTCTCCATAGATGGTGTGTGGGCAGCTGTGCTTGGGAAAAGAAAAAACATTCAACCCATTCGACAGAACAGAAGTCACTATTCACCACAGACAGCGAGGGTAAGAACTGCGCGCGAACTCCCGGTCTGTCTCCAAGATCCTCTCTTTACGCGCCGTTGTCACTCATAACACAAAAACACACACGCATTCACGGATCGATGTGTGAGAAGTGTGAGCGCTGTGTGAAATATGAGGCTGACCTGCTGAACTGTACTAGACGAATCTGACAGCAGCGTTCAAACTGATCTGCTGGGTCGTTTCAAACTGGGTTATTTCACATTTTGAGCATGTGATGGAAACTGCATGAATTAAAAAAAAAACTGATATTTTTAGACGTTTGTATGGATATTATGGTTTTATTTTAGGTAGAACTGAGAAAAAAAACATGATTTATGGGCATTTTGAAAACTAGAGCTATTTTATTACACTGTAGAAAAACGGTGGGTTCCACACAATCAATTTGTGTTGAGACAACATGAAGGAACTAAGTCAGCTTATTAGTTTTTACAAATTTAAGTGTATCGAAGATAAAGCAATTAAGATGTCCCCCAACAAATATCAAGAGTTGTGTTGTTTCAGTTTATTTTGATTAAGTAGTTTAAACCAACAGCAACTTCTAACTTTGCACGGCTCCACAAAGCAAGCCAGTCCCGTAACAATAAATAAAATAAAATTACAAAAAGGACACCACTAAAATGAACAAGACTCATCTCCAGTTCAAAAGAAAAACAACAACAAAGACGACTGATCAAAGAAATAAAGTCAAGTCAAATTTATTTGACATTTAACTTTAAAGGAGGCATAACAATCCTGCGGAGGTAAAACCAAAATAACAAACAATCATTCATTCATTCATTTTCATTTCGGCTTAGTCCCTTTATTAATCTAGGGTCGCCACAGCGGAATGAACCGCCAACTTATCCAGCATATGTTTTACACAGCGGATGCCCTTCCAGTTGCAACCCATCTCTGGGAAACATCCATACACACCCATTCAAACTCATACACTACGGACAATTTAGCTTACCCAATTCACCTATAGGCCTCATAGTGGCGCAGTGGGTAGCACGTTCGCCTCACAGCAAGAAAGTCGCTGGTTCAAGCCTCGGCTGGGTCAGTTGGCGTTTCTGTGTGGAGTTTGCATGTTCTCCTTGTGTTGGCGTGGGTTTCCTCCAGGTGCTCCAGTTTCCCCCACAAGTCCAAAGACATGCGGTACAGGTGAATTGGGTAGACTAAATTGTCTGTAGTGTATGAGTGTGAATGGGTGTGTATGGATGTTTCCCAGAGATGGGTTGCAGCTGGAAGGGCTGTGAAAGGTTTACACACAGTTGTATGGCAACACTCAGTGAATGTGAACAGCGTCAAATGGTACAGATTTATTAATTAAAAACTTTATAATCACACTTGATAAAAACAGTCTGCAGAAACACTTTGATTGACATTCTCCCTTTGAACATGTCATCAGAGGGGGGAAAGCTCCGCCCATAAGTAACGATCTCACCCTCATTAGCATAGGATGTTAGTCTTGTTTTTGAATCTGCCACTATGCTGACACGTAAGCATTTGTAGCTCCGCCCTCTTTTAAAAAGAGCACAATCTCATTCGCATTTAAAGCGACAGTCACCAAAATGGCACAATTAGGATCAAAGCCTAAAAGGGGCAGTTTAAGAGAGTTATAAAACATTATGTGTGTTGTATTTTAAGCTGAAACTTCACATACACACTCTGGTGACATCAGAGACTTATTTGACATCTTGTAATATGATGCATAACAGGACCCCTTTAAATACAACTCCACGAAAATAATTTTCACAGTGAAACGTTGCACTAGGTAGGAAAAGAAGTGGCTTTAATGATGTCAGCAGAAGCATAAAGCCAGGTAATTTCCTTATTTAATACACCAGTGAACCTCTTGCAATTCACCAGGAACATATTAAGATGCATTAGAAACATTAACATGCTGGCTTAAAGAGTGTGCCACTTCAGGTTTTTGATTTTTTTCTTTACTCTCTATCTCTCTCTCTCTCTGCCCTGCTGTTTGTTTGACACACAACACAAACTCAGCGGCAAGAGAGACGGCTTTAGCTAATGGCTTTTTAATGGGCTGCTGGGTTTCTTGTGTCTCCGAGCTGATGGCCACCACTTACCCTGAGCACACACACACACACACACACACACACACACACACACACACGTGGCATACAAAATCGGAGTCATTCCCACTTTGTCTTGTCTCCTTAAAGTGACTTGGAAACCTCAGTCCGCTAATGACGTCCTGCTCTTTCAGCAGACTGGAGTCACATATATGAACTCTGATTCCATTACAGACTCATAAAACACTCGGGAAAGAGCGAGACACAAGACAGACGCTCTCTGATTTCATAACTCAGCATTACAGCACGCGTTCACACAGATGGAAACGGCAAAACGCTTTGCATTGATATATTAGAGCGATGAAAACTAAATTTAGGACAGAACTTCCTGGAAATGGAGCTCAACTGCATTATCTCATGCCCAAAAATGTAAAAGAGAAAAATCAGAGTGGAAGAATAGAGAGAGTTTAGAGGAACAGCTTACTCAGCCTTATGTCATTCAAAACTGTTTTGTACTTTCTCCTCATACAACACGAGCTCTCTGTTTTCTGCTACTGTATTTTCACAAGTCTATAAAGGGGGAGAGCGGGAACGAAAGTAGCGCGGGATGAAAGAAACAAAGAGATTTTCTCCGAGACCTGACAACATTTGCTTTCCAAGCTACAACAGCACATTCTGCATGCAAACCTTGATGGAGCTGCCTAATATCACGTCATTTCATCACTGTGTCCCGTGGTTAAGTCGTAGTCGCAGTTTTTAAGTGCAGATATAAAATGTAGTGGCACTTTTTTGCTAAGCCCTAGTTTGTTACAATAACAACCCAGGCTCATTCTGAAAATGTACCGCTATATACATTTCTGGAGAGTGCCAAATACATCGCAGGAGGTATGCTTTCTTGCAGTTTTGGTTTTCGCGGCTTTGCTAGTTCCTAAGTTGTTACAATAATGCTCAATCTACATGTTATTTAGTGATAAAACACATCATTAAAGGCCCAATGAAGTGCTTTGAAATGTGCAATGTGTGACGTAATTTCAATGGAAACATATAGTATTAAAATAAAATAAACAGCCGATAGCATTTCTTATTGGTTGAGTTCAAGAGCATCAAATAAATAAAGCAAAATGAGAAGAGTCTTGAAGGGGCGGGGCATGTCAGATACTAGAGAGCATTTGATTGGTCAGAAACTGAAGTATGAGGTCACAAAAATCGTAGATCCATTTAGGCGTAATGTTAGTTTTGGATGTTTGAAATGTGAATTTTGTCACTGTTTTGGGCACATTAGCTTATAGATATCCTTAAGACTAACATACTGATACTAACATCTAACACACTTTTTTTGATTTCACAGGAACCTTAAATGTGCATTGTCTGAGTTTAAAAGTAAATCGGTTGTAAATCGCAAACGTTTCCGTCAGGACGAAAGAAACATTTAATTGGATCCCTCTGCTAGTAGTCATACTTTATTTTTCACTTCTACATGAGTTTGCAGTATTTACATTTAAATGTTTAATAAACGAATGCATATTTATTCATTCATTTTCTTTTCGGCTTAGTCCCTTTATTAATCTGGGGTCGCCACATCGGAATGAACCGCCAACTTATCCAGCATATGTTTTACGCAGCGGATGCCCTTTCAGCTGCAACCCATCACTGGGAAACATCCATACACACCCATTCACACACATACACTACGGACAATTTAGCTTACCCAATTCACCTGTACCGCATGTCTTTGGACTTGTGGAGGAAACCGGAGCATTCAGAGGAAACCCACGTGAACACGGGGAGAACATGCAAACTCCACACAGAAATGCCAACTGACCCAGTCGAGGCTCGAACCAGCAACCTTCTTGCTGTGAGGTGATTGTGCTACCCACTGCGCCACCGTGAGACCCTTAATGCATATTGCCAATAATAAAAAATAAATAAATTCCTAAATTTTGTATTGTTGAGCATGAAACATTTGATAGCACTAAAATTTTAAATGAAAATGCTAATTTTACATTTTTTTGCATTGATAAACACAATTAGGAATAAATTAGTTTGTCGTTTGCATATGAACAAGGTCATAGTCAGGTATATTTAATATAAACAAGAGTAAGCCAGTGAATCTGGCATAAACTGTTTTGTTACGTTTAACCTCATCAGTAGTGCAAGTTATGTTTTAAATGAAATTATTTTGAAGTTGTTCTACATTTGTACAAAACACCACCTGACATCGATAGACCACACTTATGAATTAGTAACCACAGCAAAAAAATAAATAATAACATATATAATATATTAGGGGCAGCACGGTGGCGCAGTGAGTAGCATGATCGCCTCACAGCAAGAAGGTCGCTGGTTTGAGCCTCGGCTGGGTCAGTTGGCATTTCTGTGTGGAGTTTGCATGTTCTCCCCGTGTTTGCATGGGTTTCCTCTGGGTGCTCCGGTTTCCCCCACAAGTCCAAAGACATGCGGTACAGGTGAATTGGGTAGGCTAAGTTGTCCGTAGTGTATGTGTGTGAATGAGTGTGTGTGGATGTTTCCCAGTGATGGGTTGCAGCTGGAAGGGCATCCGCTGCGTAAAACATATGCTGGATAAGTTGGCGGTTCATTCCGCTGTGGTGACCCCAGATTAATAAAGGGACTAAGCCGAAAAGAAAATGAATGAATGAATAATATATTAGTTATATATGTCTAAAACATTCTTTTATAATTAGTTTTATATGAAAACTGGTTCTTTTGTCGACGCTCTCCCGTTTTATGATGTCAAATACTAAGACCATAAAAGTAAAGTCCACGTGACTAGTGCAGATCTGTGTGGCGAACAGGCCAAAATTAAAACCATTGTTCAATGAAATCTCATCCTCCTCCACCACCGCTCTCAGATTACATTTGTGCTTCTGGTTATTCAGACTTGGCATATGTCAAGGATGACACTTGGCACAGAGATTTTGTCAAAGTCATACGAGGTTTGGAAAGACATGAGGGTGACGAAATGATGACAGAATATTATTTTGAGCACAGTATACAATTATGACTGTCAATCATTGAAATAAATTGTTACTATCAAAGGTCAAGTCAGCAATGCGGCTTTATTTTCAGGAAACAGCCTACATTTGGTGAAATTCGATTTAACTGAATACAAGAAAGAAAAAAACATGAAAGGAAAGCTAAGGCTGGCTGTAAATCCCAGAGATATCCAAGTGTTTCAGTGGAATCTCCCGCTGGAATCCACAATAACAAAATTCCATGCATGCTTCAAAAAAGCCTATCCAACAGGAGAAATGTAAAAAAAATCAAATAAATAAAACATTTTTTTCCCAGAGACAACATTTGCAAACCACAAATGTCCCATTAACTTAAGTCAATTTGCGCTAAATAGTCGTTCGCGAAGTTTGGAGACCACCGTAACCATACAATTAGATTTTCTCTAAACCGTAGATTTTCGCTAAATCTGGCAACACGCCGTACTGCAGTTGATAATTATATACATAGACATTTATATTGATTACAAAAGGTTCACATCAATTTATTTCATTATATTTCATATTTAGACGTTTAGCTAACTATGCTAGACAGCAACAACAAAGAAGTCAACGAATAATTCATTTGCGCGCAGCAAATTATCAATCCATAACTCATAACGACAAACACATAAAGCAGAATATTATGTAGCCTATTAAGGGATCAGGGTGTTTTAAATTAGGCTACACGACATGACTGTGGCTTTTGCGGTCTCAAATTCCCACATCAGATCTCCACACACCAGATCATATCACAATTTCAATAGCCTAATACTTCACTGACACGGCTGTTTTCGATGCAACATTGCCACAACATCACACAATGAACGACAAATATGTAATAATAAAAATAGTGATGAGAATGCACCGTGTGGAATCGACACACACACAATAAAATAAACTTTAGCCAAAAAATAAACAGCAGCGATCTTACCTTGCGCGTCAACTATTTGGAGCAGAACCCACAGAAAGAGAAGCACTAATCCCAATCGGAATCTCTGGTGTCCTGTTTTCGCCATGATTTTGGAGACTTTTTGGAAACTCCTCAGCGCGGAATATAGTCTTCGGCGCGGGTTAAACCGTGACAGAGGACGAGCAGCTCTGGCGCTGAACGGGAAATACCGACACCGTTCCGCGTCCCGAGTTCTGCACGGGAGATCAGGAGAGGGTCCCGGGACCGGAGAATCGGTAACGGAGGGTACGGAGCGATGCGCAGCCGCCCTCTATCTCTCATCTATGCGCGCTCGGCTCTCCACAGACGCGCGCGCACTCCTCTGCATGAGTTGCTCATTAGTTCGTGAGCGCGCTCATTCACTTGTATGATGCTGTGTGTGTTTGTGCAGCTTCTCTCTCTCTCTCTCTTTCTCTCTCTGGAGGTGTTCAGGAGGTCCAGCATCCATGCATGTGCGCTCTCGCCGAATATGAGCAGCGTTGAGTCCCGTTTCTCGGTTTAACCCGCATCCAGCTGCCCGCCTCTGCCCTCCACCGGCTACCGCGAACACTAGGACCGGATTCAGCGACGGATCTTTCCTGCTGAAATGTGTGATTCCGCGATCTGGATGGACTGTGGAAAAAAAGTGGAAACGTGTCTGATATGATTCTAAACAGCATTTCTATTGCCATTGCTCTGAGTCGGTCATATTACATAATACGTTTAGTTCATTTGGAGTAGATCTATCTATCTATCTATCTATCTATCTATCTATCTATCTATCTATCT
>CAIGQW010052921.1:29952-45439 GCA_903798125.1 Danio choprae | reverse complement strand
CACACACACACACACACACACACACACACAGGTGGGAAACACATACATATATGAGAAAAACACACGCACACACACAGAGAGGTTTTACCACTTTCTTGCGCTGTGGAGCGGCTGCAGGAGGCTTCAGTATTAAAGTACACAACTTCACATCTTCAGGATGAGTGCACTTATTCTGACACACAAACACACAATTTTATAAATATAAATAAGCTTGCTATATTTAAACAGTTACTATGATTTTTTTTCAGGATTCACCCATTAATAGAGAGTTAAAAAGAAATATATATATATATATATAAAACAGATACTTTTGTACATTATATATGTCATTACTGTCACCTTAAATCAATTCAGCGGGTCCCTTGATAAATGAAACATTGATTAATTTCCATGTTATTTATTATTATTATTATTATTATTATTATTAATCCTATTGCAGCATTACTAATGAAATGAATGCATTTTTTATATTATAATATATTATAATAATTGTATATATTTATTTGTGAATAATTACAGACAGATATTGACCTTGCGTGTCCTTTGAGCGTCCGCTGGCTCTGTGTTTGCAGCGCGTCTGCGTGTGGGAGCGGTGCGCCGGCCTCGTCTGCGCAGAACCACACAGATCTGCACATACACCAGCAGAGTCACGATGAACGGCACATAAAACGAGGCCACAGATGAGTAAACCACAAATGCAGGGTCCGCAAAACTGCAGTCTCGGCCCTCCTGACTGGCTGAAATATCACAGAAACACACACACACACACACACACACACACACACACACACACACACACATATGAGTGCCAGTGCAGCAATGAACCCTTTTGACTGTTATGACGTGTTTAACAATCATCAGCATCTTAAATCCTTGAAAGTTTTGAATATTTCAATCTTTTACATGTATTGTTCTCTGATGAGTCCACCTTCACTGTCTTTCCCACATCCAGGAGAGTTACGGTGTGGAGAAGCCCCAAAGTAGCGACCCACCTAGACTGCTGATGCCCAGAGTGAAGCATGGGGGATTAGTGATGGTTTGTGCACAATATCATGGCATTCCCTCAGCTCAATATTAGTGCTAGATGGGTGCTGGGTCCCTGCCAAGGACTACCAACCCATTCTGGAGAACTATGTGACCCAATGGGTCAAACATTGTATCCTGAAGGTGGTGCCATGCATCAGGATAATAATGCAGCAATACACACAGCAAGACTGACAACTTGTAATTTGAGTAATTTGATGAACATGAAAGTGAAGTTGAACATTGCACAGTACCCAGATCTAAATATTATTGAGCACTTTGGGGTGTTTTGGAGGAACGAGTTAGGAAAGGTTTTCCTCCAGCAGCATCACGTAGTGACCTGAACACTATTGTGAAGAAGAACGGCTCAAAATCCCTTTGGCTGCTGTGCAGGACTCGGGTCTGTCATTCCCGACACCAACTGATGCTGTATTGGCCGCAAAAGGAGGCCCTAGTTTCATTGTCCAACCCCTCTTTATGAGAAACACACACCACATAGACACGCACACATAAACACACACACATACACACTTAAATACATTATATTGTCATTTACTGTGCTCAAAACCAGCCAGAACCACTGTAGCTGTGTGTTTATCTGAAAATAACGGCACACCTTAGAATTCTCATCAGCCAATCAGAATCAAGCGTTCAACAGTTTTGCCCTTGAGTGAGTCTCTAAAGCAGAATGTTGGACACAGGATTAGATAAATGTAATGTAAATGGGCTGTAAAACTGTAAAGCCGGACACTGAAAGTCAGAGTGTTAAATCCCAGACTGTGCGCTTGTGTGTGGATCTCCATCTGAATCCGTAAAATCGTAATGAGCTTTTTTCCCTTGGTGTATAATTATCACGTCCGCACTGCGGGTGATCGGTGTGTGTTTGAACTCTGTGCTAAAGCTGTACAGATCAGTGATCACACACGTCACATACAGTATGCAGTGCTTCTTATAGGTTTATCTTTGGGGGGTTGACTTTATGAATTTTTAATGGTGTCCTTTCTCAGAAATTCTCAACAGTATTTGCACTGAAAGGGGCGGTGCGGTGGCGGATGCCCTTCCAGCTGCAACCTAGTACTGGGAAACACCCATACACACTCATTCTTACACACACACACACACACACACACACACACTCGTACACTACGGCCAATTTAGTTAATCAATTCCCCTATAGCGCATGTGTTTGGACTGTGAGGGAAACCGGAGCACCTGGAGGAAACCCACACCAACACGGGGAGAACATGCAAACTCCACACAGAAATGCCAACTGACCCAGCCGGGACTCGAACCAGCGACCTTCTTGCTGTAAGGTGACAGTGCTAACCACTGAGCCCCCGTGCCGCCCATTTTGTTAATGTTAATGTAAATTCATTTTCATTTCGGCTTAGTCCCTTTATTAATCAGGGGTCGCCACAGCGGAATGAACCGCCAACTTATCCAGCATATGTTTTACACAGCGGATGCCCTTGCAGCTGCAACCCATAACTGGGAAACATCCATACACACTCATTCACACACATACACTACGGACAATTTAGCTTACCCAATTCCCCTGAAGTGCATGTGTTTGGACTTGTGGGGGAAACCGGAGCACCCGGAGGAAACCCACACCAACACAGGGAAAACATACAAACTCCACACAGAAAAGCTAACTAACCGAGCCGAGGCTCGAACCAGCGACCTTCTTGCTGTGAGGCGATTTAAAAAAATTGTATTAATTAATGTTAGTATATACATTATTTACATTGTAAAGTGTTATTAAAAAAATAATATTACTAAAATTAGTACTAATAATTACAGGGGCGGCGCAGTAGCTCAGTGGTTAACACTGTGGCCTCACAGCAAGAAGGTCGCTGGTTCGAGCCTAGACTGGGTCAGTTGGCGTTTCTGTGTGGAGTTTGCATGTTCTCCCCGTGTTGGCGTGGGTTTCCTCCGGGTGCTCCGGTTTCCCCCACAGTCCAAACACATGCGCTATAGGGGAATTGATTAACTAAATTGGCCGTAGTGTACGAGTGTGTGTGTGTGTGTATGAGTGTGTGGGTGTTTACCAGTACTGGGTTGCGGCTGGAAGGGCATCCAGTGTGTAAAACATATGCAGGAATAGTTGGTGGTTCATTCCACTGTAGCGACCTTTGATAATCAGGGACTAAGCCGATGGAAAATGAATGAATGAATGAATGAATGAAAATAAAATAATAATTAAAATTACATCAATTATTGCATTGCTTGAAATAGTGTATTATTTTATTTTTAGATAGCAAAGCTGTATAATAAATCCTAAAATGTGATAAAAAATGTGCAAGATTAAGAAAAACTCTAATAAAATATGATAAAAAAATAGCACTCTACAACTAAAACCTAAAAAATGCTAATTGAAATTAAATAAACATATAATAAAATACAATTAAATATAAAAAACCATTTTTTTTTTTTGGTCTTTACTAAAGGCAACTTTTATGTGCCTTTCACTGTATTGCTTTAATAAAACTATATAAACTTAACAAAATAATAATAATAAATAAATAAAAAAACACTTTAATAATCAAGACTTTAACTAATATGAATAAGATGACAGGAAATCTTAAATTAACACAGCTCAGCTCAGTTTGTCAAGGTCTTAAAGTGAATCTTTCACTAGTTTTCTGAGTTTATTATTAAAGTCACATGTAGCGACGGCAGAGTTGAGAATCGGCACGTTTAATCAGTGCTTTTGTCTTGAAGTTTGAAGTGTTTGTATTCATGATGATGTGAAGTTGAGCTCACGTGTGTCTGCATTTCAGAGACCTTCACAGATCATCCAACAATCAAACACAATATCAGAGTTTCAACCATTGAGTCAAGGCTGACGCTGCTTTTACCTTCACAAAAGCAGTCGATCGCTCAAAATTCAAGAGTCCTGTTTATGCAATATGTACTTGAATAGAGGACAGAACATGCAGAGAAAGTTCATTTACAAAGCTTGCAGTGATGCTTTATGACATGTAATGTGGTGATAAGAGCTCTCTTTTCCAAGTCCTGACCATCTGCAACGGCGAAGCGCAAAATGTATATCATCAACCCAGACTCATTCTGAAACTGTACCCCTGTATACATTTCTAGAGAGCGGAAAATACATCCCAGGGGCTACGTTGTTTTGCAGTTCTTGTTTTCGCAAATCCACCAGAGGGCGCTGTGTACGCTTTTTGAGATCTCTGATTTCTCTCGCATTCGCGCCTGCTCTTATCGTGTAAATCCACCAGAGGGCGCTGTGTACGCTTTTTGAGATCTCTGATTTCTCTCGCATTCGCGCCTGCTCTTATCGTGTAAATCCACCAGAGGGCGCTGTGTACGCTTTTTGAGATCTCTGATTTCTCTCGCATTCGCGCCTGCTCTTATCGTGTAAATCCACCAGAGGCCACTGTGTACGCTTTTTGAGATCTCTGATTTCTCTCGCGAGTGTCATTCACGCCTGCTGTTCTCATGTAAATCCACCAGAGGCCGCTGTCAACTGACTGATTGACCGACCAACCTATCCCCCCACCCATCTCCTTCCTTACTGACAGTGTTTTCAAAAGCAATCCAGAAAAAGAAAAGCCCTCGCCTGATTTTTACCACATTTTCAGATCTTACCACATTCTCACCCTGTTATTTACTTGTTTATTTTTTGGCTTCTGTTTTTGTCTTACCTGCTTTCTGGAATCGTTCTTCACTGGACTCGAACCCCGATGTCGTGGTCAGCTCTTCTCTGGGTCTCAAGTCCGCCGACGTATGCAGCGAGCCACTGGACAAACTGGTAACAGCGGGAAAGCCGTCTATATGGAGGTAAGCGGTCAGCTGGTAAGCGCGAAAAGGAACGGCGTCATACCGCCCCGTGGCGTTCGTTTTAATGACGAAATGCAGCCATACGTACCTCTGGCTACATAATTCGCGATCTCCAGAAATGTATACAGCACTATGTTTACAGAACGAGCCTGTGTTGTATATTATAGACATGCTTTCTATTTCTGTGACGTAGTGGCAGAAAAACAGCATAAACTACTATGATGATGATCATCTCAGGTATAGAATATGTGCTTCATTCAGTGTTAAACGCTCCCAGTGTGAGTTTAAACACATTTTACGTGACATGTACTGCCATACTGAAAGCAGCAGCAGATAGTTCACCTCAGATCTTGAAAATAAAATAACTAATATGTTTTAATTTGATTAAATTAAACAGATTTAATTAAGATTGGCTGGTATTTACATGCTTCTGTCGCATCACTTTTGGAGCAGACAGACAAATTGCTTGTGGCTGGAATCTTGTTGTGTCGGGTGTTGTTTGTTGATTAACATTGTTGATATTAATGATTAGATGTATTTGACTGTGCAAAATATGTTTTTTTTCTATTGATTTTATAAAAACAACACCAAAACAAAAAAAGTGCCGTTTTCATTGTGTGCACTTTGCAATGTTTGCAGAATTAACCTCCGTGTGCTGTTGGGCCGTCCACTCGGGTCGTTTTTCACCTTTATTGGACAGGACAGTAGAGAGAATTGACAGGAAAGTGTGAGGAGCAGAGAGAGGGGTAGGATCGGCATAGGACCTCGAGGCGGGAATCGAACTCGGGTCGCCGTGAGCACTGGAGCGCATGTGTCAATGCACTTTCCACTACGCCATTGGCACCGATGAGTCTTCATTTTACCTCAGCTTTAGCAAATGTGATGATTTTTGCTGAAGAATCTTATTTTGACCCATATTTTGGGAAAATGCTTTGAAAGTTTTCACAAACTCAACAATACAAGGGGGGCAAATTGACCCCCCTTTGGTTATGTTGGTGCTGTTTTGCTCCATTGACATCCATTATAATCACATTTATTGATTGTAAAGCCATGACAGTATATAATCATGCATTCTTGAGTGCTGCTGGTTTTCCATTTGGTGATTTGTACTGTTGATCATCAGTTATAGTGCAATAAAAAAGCCTAATTTCTGGTTTCTATATGGAGTTAAGGCCTCACAGTGGCGCAGTGGATAGGACGTTCGCCTCACAGCAAGAAGGCCGCTGGTTCGAGCCTCGGCTGGGTCAGTTGGCGTTTCTGTGTGGAGTTTGCATGTTCTCCCCTTGTTGGCGTGGGTTTCCTCCGGGTGCTCCGGTTTCCCCCACAAGTCCAAAGACATGCGGTATAGGGGAATTGAATTGGGTAAGCTAAATTGTCCGTAGTGTATAAGTGTCTATGGATGTTTCCCAGTGATGGGTTGCAGCTGGAAGGGCATCCGCTGCGTAAAACATATGCTGGATAAGTTGGCGGTTCATTCCGCTGTGGCGACCCCAGATTAATAAAGGGACTAAGCCGAAATGAAAATGAATGAATATATGGAGTTATATGGAGTATAATGTGTGTGTGTGCACGTGTACCAGTGTTGTTGAGGCCAAACAGCAGTGGGCAGGAGATGGCGAAGGACAGAAACCAGACGACAGCGATCATCAGAGCAACACGTCTCCGGGAGCTGTAGCGTGTGTTGTAGAGCAGCGGCATCGCCACAGCTGTGTACCTGCACATGCACGCACGCACGCAAAACACACAAAAACACTCATGACACACATAACCAAACAGGCACATTAGCACACAGAAACACACAGACAGACAGAAACACACACAAAGAAACACACAGGCAAAAAACTCAAAAACACACAACAGAAAACACACACGCACACATAGAAACACACACACAAACACACATGCTATTGTATATACAGTACTCTCCATAATCACTGATCAATGGGCTGTGTGTCTGTCAATCCATAATCATCAATAACATCAATCAGAGAGCAGAAACACACAGCGCTCATTGACCTGACACACAGTGTTAATCTGACGTCAGGAGATAATAAACACACACACACACACACACAGTGAAAAGCAGAGATAATCATGTCCTTAAACTGCGACACCATAGATTCATTCTGTCTTAAAAACACACATTCAGTCCTCCAGAAAGCAGCTCAAAGGAGCATCGTGACTCGTGCAAATACACAAGAAGTCCATTAATAATGAACATGAAGAGAATTTCAGCTTAGATTGAAATGAACTGGCTGAAAATTTTAAAATGGATTTGTATAGGATGAGTCAATGTTCTCCAATACATGCATATGTGTGTGTGTGTGTGTGTGTGTGTGTGTGTGCGTGTGTGTATTGAAATATAGAAATATATACATGCTTCAAGGACGAAAAAGCTTTCAAGCATCAAAACAATGTCAAAAGTGTTATAAGTGTTACAAGCTTCAATGTCAGATTTTCAGTGCATGCATTAAAGTGTGCACGGTTGAATATTTTTCATTATGAAAAAACTAAATTAAATAACTAATAAATGGTTTCCCAGTGCTGGGTTGTGGCATCCACTGCATAAAACATATGCCAGAATAATTGGTGGTTCATTCTGCTGTGGCGACCCCTGATAAAGAAGGCATTAAGCTGAAGGATAGTGAGTGAGTGAGTGATAGATAAATAGAGATATATATATATATGTTTATTATTTAGCATTATTTCCAGAGGACAGGCAGTAAAATGTCATTGAATGTAATAGTAGTTTCTGTCCAATAATCACATCAGGCATATTCAGATCAAGAATCAGGAATATTTTTAAATAATTTAATGTGTTATTAATTTGTATTTGTTATTAATTTAATTCATTAAAGGGCACCTATGATGAAAATCATCTTTTGTAAGCTGTTTGGACAGAACTGTGTAGGTATAATGTGTCCACAGTCATATTGGGGTGATATAAAGACAATAAGTCTCTTTTTTTACATATCCTGACGTTAAAACAGGATCAAAATCTCTCCCATTTTGAGGCCGACCGCAACGTGACGTAGGAGTGCAGTTTCCCCGCCCACCGAATTGATTGACAGCCACGTATTAACATGTCTCTGTTGTAACGCATATAATATCAACAAGACAGGACGTGCGCAAAGCAACCGGGATTAAAAGATCTGTTCGGCTCTCTGTGATCATCAGTCATCATCAAATGTGATCAAGAATAAGTTTAACAAGTTTAAAATGTTTTTAAAACAGTGCATGTGTGTAATGAATTACAGCGGTTTTACCATCTTTACTTAATCCCCACAGCCGCATGTCAGTACAATTATAAAAGAGGACGCTTCAATCCCGGTTTGTGGACGTTAAATCAGGTTTATTTTGTACATTAACATAACAGATATCCATACAGCAGTGGATATTAATGTGTATCCTGTCACATTTGCCATGCAAAAACATTGCAAAGGTAAACGAACGCGATGTGTGTGTCTGTGTCCGCTGTGTGTGTGTCTGTGTGTGTGTGTACGTGTTTTTGTGACATGTCAGGACACAAATCTGTATAATGACATAGGTATGACACAGGTATTACAAAAAGGAGGTGAAATATGAGGACATTGCTGACGTCCTCATTTCTCCAGAAGCTTATAAACCACACTGAATGAGTTTATTCAGAGAGTAAAGCTGTACACAGTCTCCTGTGATGGTGGGTTTAGGGGTAGGGTGGGGTTAGGCCAATACTATATACGCTTTGGACAGTATAATATGAATGGAAACCTATTTAATGTACCCACTTTTCACAAAAACAAACGTGTGTGTGTGTGTGTGTGTGTGTGTGTGTGTGTGTGTGTGTGTGTGTGTGAACTTTGTAACGACATTGTGTGTGACTCATCGCAGAAAGGCTTGAATTAACTCCACAACAAATACATCATATAATCACTGATAAAGATCTTACTGTAGTATTTCTCACAAACGTTAGGTGAGATCTGCTTCCTTCATGTCTGTCTGTTATCTGACGCAGCTGAGGCGGAGACTGAGGCACACTCTGACTGGCACGTGGAAACGGTGGGCGGGGAGAACCAGCATTAAAGGCACAGGCCACAAAAACAGCTACATAGTGTTCAATGCAAAAAAAATCCAACATACTAAAAGGTATAACCAATAATCTGAAGGGTGTTTCGAGCTGAAACTTTATAGACACATTCTGGAGACACAAAAGACTTCTACATCTTGAAAAAGGGGTAAAATAGGTGCCCTTTAAATCTCTGCTGCGGTTGTTAAGGTTGATGTGTGTTAATGTGGCATGTTCTGGCTTCTTGAAATATTTTACTTATCTTTTAGTATTATTGTTAGAGGAGAAAGAAAACTACAGGTTGTGTTGAATATATTTTAAATGACATATGTACCATCATGGGCAGCACGGTGGCGCAGTGAGTAGCACAATCGCCTCACAGCAAGAAGGCCGCTGGTTTGAGTCTCGGCTGGGTCAGTTGGCGTTTCTGTGTGGAGTTTGCATGTTCTCCCCGTGTTTGCGTGGGTTTCCTCCATGTGCTCTGGTTTCCCCCACAAGTCCAAAGACATGCGCTATAGGGGAATTGGGTAAGCTAAATTGTCCGTAGTGTATGTGTGTGAATGAATGTGTGTGGATGTTTCCCAGTGATGGGTTGCAGCTGGAAGGGCATCTCCTGCATAAAACATATGCTGGATAAGTTGGCGGTTCATTCCGCTGTGGCGACCCCAGATTAATAAAGGGACTAAGCCGAAATGAAAATGAATGAATGAATGTACCATCATTTTACAATATGCTTAAAGAGCCCCTATTATGCATTATAAAGGTCATATTTTGGCTCCAACAACAGGTTGATATGCATGCAAGGTCAAAAAACACTTTCATTGTCTTAAATTATGCTTTTATTTTTACCTAATTATCCTAATGACTCATATATGATTTTTTTTCAGCAATTCATTATTATCTGATGACCCAGTCTGTTGCGATTGCTCGACTGCGTTCAGCACAAGATAGAAAGAAACGCCCACCACGGCTTATCAACATTGTTGAAGTAGTGCAGAGTATATGTGTGAGCCCAATGCAGGAGTGCATTAAAGCAATGCACTCCTGCATATTACTCTACTCTTACCCATAAGTGAAGACAACAACACACATTCAGCATTAATCCACACAGTGGCAAAAGCTGAACCATTTTGAAAAAGGCCCGCAGCACGTGTGTAGGAACAGCTGATGGAGGCTATAGCAATGACAAACGGCAGAGGATCGCGAGCTCACAAATGCATTTAAATCAGCAAAGAAAGCAGCACGCATCGCGCTTTCAACGTGGCTTTAGACGTGATGTGTGAATATAGAGTTAACCAGATACAGTACAAGCTGCGTGGAGCCATTACAAGTAGCAAAACACAATTAAATACATATTTTGCAAGCTAGAGGAGACAAGGAGGCAACCATTTTAATCACACTTACAGATCCAGAAGAAGAAGAAACCGGCCCATAAACTATGTACTGACAAAGTTCTTTGTTGATTCTTCCTTTAACAAACAGCCGGCGAATCCCACGTTGCAGGGTATTAATCATCAGAATTGACTCATTAATATTCACTCATCTTCAGTCATGATCAATCCCACATCTGCATGATGCTAGGGTTTAAAGGGAAGGGCGCGTTCACGTTGTACTGGATCTGGCACCTCATATATGGTATTGTTTTGTGTCGACGTCAGAATGAACATGCAATATTCGGATTATGGATGAATCACATAAACGACTCAACTCTTTTTTATAAAGACAATCAATAGTTTTAAACACGGTGCACTTTCAGATTTAATCCTTAGCTTGATGTTTTCATTCACTTAGAGCTGCTACACACAGCATGGACGCTCATTTTCAAAAACCCATAATAGACGACCTCTGACAAATAAGGGATTAAGCTGAAGGATAGTGAGTGAGTGAACTAATAAATCATTTTTAGATATATATTTAACAAACAGCCGGCGAATCTGAATCCTCATATATGGTATTTGTGGAGAGGGGGCGGGGCCGAGAGCCGTGGGAACGGAATGAGGCCGTGGCGTAAGTGAATACACCTGCAGCGCACACCGGCCTCGAATCCCACAGAAGGAGCTCTGGACTATAAGAGGAGGAACGATGGCAGAGGAAGCTGAGAGAGGTCCAGGCCTGGACAGTTATGTTTTGTTTGTTTTGGTTTAGACGGCAGTCTCCATGAGGACCTCCGTCCCTGTTATTAATAAATATTTTTTTTTAAGATGTATCGGTTCTCCGCCTCCTTCTTCCCGGCGGCCAGATGGCCGTGAACTTCATTACAGTATTGTTTCGTGTCGACATCAGTACAAACAAAAGATTCAGACTAGGGATGAATCATATAAACGACTCCAAGTCAACTCTTTTATTTTAAACACGGTGCACTTTCAGATTTAATCCTCAGCTGGATGTTTTCATTCACTTAGAGCTGCTACACAATGCATGGACGCTCATTTTCAAAAACCCATAATAGGGGCTCTTTAATAAAAATATTGCAAAACAATAATCATTTGGACTATTTTTTGTTTTTCACCATTTCAGACACTCACACAGACATGCACGAACGCTTAATCTGTGATATATTTTAATAAGTACAGCTCAGAGTTGTAACGCCTTGGTGGCGGATGGTGACAGAACGAGACGGAGAATGATAAACATTACAAAACGGGTTTATTAAACACTTACGGGAACATATACTGGATGCGGGAAGACAGGACGAGACCCACACGATTCAAAATACCGGACAACGAAGGACACAGACGAAAGGTTATAAATAGATGAAGGGATGATTACGCTAAAGAGACACAAGGGATGAACACAGGTGGAACAGATTAACATTGACGGTGGCGGGAGGAAGACAAAGAAGGCACGTGACAACAACAAACGATGACGCGGACGAACACTGACAAGAGTAATTAGCACTTTTTAAATAATTTGCAAAGATGCACTTTGATATAATTATATCTGCTACAATGCATTATTTCACACATATTTAGACATTTTAATTGCTTTTTAAACGTATTCACTAGAGTTATTTGAAGGATTAAAGTAGACACTTGCATTTATTATGTTTTATGCTTTAATATATGACTGTACATAAAATCAGACCTCACAGTGGTGCAGTGGTTAGCACGTTCACCTCACAGCAAGAAGGTTGCTGGTTCGAGCCTCGGCAGGGTCAGTTGGTGTTTCTGTGTGGGGTTTGCATGTTCTCCCCGTGTTGGCGTGGGTTTCCTCCAGGTGCTCCGGTTTCCCCCACAAGTCCAAACACATGCGCTATAGGGGAATTGGATAAGCTAAATTGTCCGAAGTGTATGTGTGTGAATGAGTGTGTATGGATGTTTCCCAGTGATGGGTTGCAGCTGGAAGGGCATGCGCTGTATAAAACATATGCTGGATAAGCTGGCGGTTCATTCGGCTGTGAACAGCCAACTTATCCAGCATGTTTTATGGATGTTTCCCAGTGGGTTGCAGCTGGAAGGGCATCCGCTGCGTGAAACATATGCTGGATAAGTTGGCGGTTCATTCCGCTGTGGCGACCCCAGATTAATAACATAGCCTGGTTTCCCTCGAGGTTTTTTTTCCTTCACTTCGTCAATTGGTGAAGTTTTTTCCTCCACTGTTGCCACTGGCCTGCTCGGATCGGGACATGTGGAGCTGCGCTTCGGTGGATTTGCTCTTCAGTGTTTGAACTATCAGCAGTGAAACTTAAGCCACACTGAACTGAACTAAACTCTAAAACCTGGACTTTACTTGAACTTGTTAAGCTGCTTTGACACAATCTACATTGTAAAAAGCGCTATATAAATAAACTTGAATTGAACTGAATTGAATTGAATAAAGGGACTAAGCCGAAAAAGAAAATGAATGAATGAATGTACATAAAATCCCATTGTTGACTCATTTAGTCACTTTTACAGTTAGTTTGCAGTTTTAATTATATTAAAGAATAAAAGTGTAATTTTTTGAGTGAGAACTGAACTCATGATTTATTTTAAATGCATAAATACTGTAAATAACCAAGTATATAATAATCGAGAATGAATATAAACCTAATTTCACTTTAAATGTGAAATGAATTGGTTGAAAGTTAAAAAGTAAGCTGTGCTTCTCTTTCCTGTGCTTTCAGCGACAGTAATGATGCTTTACGCTTATATAAATGATCAAAAATAATTATAAGAGAAGCGCTGTACGTGTGTGTCTGGTTTCTGTATGACTTATTCATGTACGCAGATTTTAATGGCCACTTCCAATTTGCCAGCTCCGCTTTAATGAGGAGCAGCATTTGCTAAAACTCGCCCGTAAGCGTAAAAGTGACTGTAACAAACGGCAGGATTTATAATTCATGATCTCCTCGGCTTGTAGTAGCCCGGAGTGCGTTTAAACCCGAAGATAAATTCAGGTCAAGCAAAGCTGCAAACAAACACTGAGGCAAAACTGATCAGGAAACTGCTGCAATGTTAATGCAAGTGACTGGGATTCCCGATGAATACGTACTGTATCTTATAAGCTTGCGAACACTCGTCAATATTCTATGTGTGTTTCCCAAAAATTAATGTATGGTTAGGCCTGTCATGATATCTACTTTTTGTTGTATGGTATATTGCACCAAAATATATTGCGATAAACTATATTATTGTCATTTCAATATCACTCATAATGCCAGAATGACAATATAATATCATCACAATGCATGTACACTCCTTCAAAGAACACATCATGTTTTATTCTTAGAAATCTTTCATTTAATTATAGTCATTTTAATGTAAGGAATGGTGTTTTTAACTACAGCGGTTCGAACTGTAGTTTGCCGAATGACTAAAAAGTTATCAGTATGATGGTGAAAAACTGTACATTTCTAGTCAAACCATCCTTCTACAATCTTATACCAAAAACAGAAATAAGGGCAGTATTAATAGCTATACATGTGGGAGAGCGCTGCTGTTATGTGATTGTTCTGTATTGCAGTATGGAGCAATTAAGTGTTGATGTTAATCAAAAGTAATTCACAAATACTTGAAAATGAAATGATTTAATAACAATAATTCTCTACGGTTACAACAGCGAAATGAACCGCCAACTCATCCAGCACATGTTTTACGCAGCAGATGCCCTTCCAGCTGCAACCCATCCCTGGGAAACATCCATACACACCCATTCACACTCATACACTACTGACAATTTAGTCTACCCAATTCACCTGTACCGCATGTCTTTGGACTTGTGGGGGAAACCGGAGCACCTGGAGGAAACCCACGCCAACACAGGGAGAACATGCAAACTCCACACAGAAACGCCAACTGACCCAGCCGAGGCTCGAACCAGCGACCTTCTTGCTGTGAGGCGAACGTGCTACCCACTGCGCCACTGTGAGGCCTGACATAAATTGTACCCAGCTTAAATGTAAAATAAAGTTACCTGAGAGAGGCAGAGACAGGGGAGGGAGAGAGAGAGACAAAGAGAGTAGGCCCCAAAGACAGAGCCTGATAGCAGTAGAGTAAGAGAAGCTAGCCTCCAGAGCTGGAGAGGACCAGCCAGAAAAGCGCAGAGCAGGAAAAAGAAAACCGCATAGCAGGAAAAGACCCAGAGCAAAGTTTACCAACTCTTTTGTATCTCTCTTGACCATGTGAACAAAGCCCAAATGCTGAGACATTCAAACTGACCAATCAACATGTGTCCACATCGTAAAACCCCCAAAGACCACCCACCAGGCCCTGATCTTATCAGTATCTGCCTTTGAAGTCAGTATGGACCTTCTTGGTGAAAAAGACATGTTTTGCCATGTAAACAAATGCATACAATATTTTTCATTCCTACATTAACAATATAATAATGAGGCATTGCAGTCAGAATGTGAAAATGGATATCTTAAATATATATATATATAATAATAAAGGTTAACACAAAAGTGCAAGGTAAAGAGTAACAGAGGCTGCGATATCTGCTAGCAGATCTATTTTCAGCTGACATCCACATGAGAATATACTATAGTCATTTATAGTAAATACTAGAGTGTTTTTAACCATACTGACACTGACAGCTCCAATAGAGATAGAGATGTTGCACAATCAGCTAAAATGTTGCTAGCATTGGTTTTTATGCATGGGCGATATATATTTTGCATCACCAAAAATGATTGAGCTCATGTCCATGTGTTGTGCCATAAGTCCATATATTGATTATTGTGACAGGCCTATGCATGGTAGACTTTTTATCTCACAATTTTGTCTTTTTGTCTCAGAATTGTGAGGTGTAAACTCGAAATTGTGCCACGAATGAGAGAAAATCTTCGTGAGTTGAGAAGAAAAGTATATACTTACAATTCTGAGAAAATAGCCAAAATACTGAGATACTAGGGGTGTCAAAATGAATTGTTTCTTCGATGCACCGTGATGCAGACGATTTGTTATCGCTTCAGTAATAGATTCATAATTGTAATCACAATTATTTAAAATGATTATCAGTGGGCCATATATATATATACACACACACACACACACACACATACATACATATCGTTTTTCCCCCTGTAAATAAGGTTGATTGTACACCTATATGGGTGGTACAGTGGCTCAGTGGTTAGCACTATGGCCTCACAGCAAGAAGGTTGCTGGTTCGAGCCTCGGCTGGGTCAGTTGG
>CAIGQW010052921.1:0-19952 GCA_903798125.1 Danio choprae | reverse complement strand
TATCCCAATAGCTCTAAATTAATTTAATATCGACAGATAAATATTGGGAAATGAAATCAGTACCTGCCTTTCTCATATTGTTGCAGACAGTTTTAAATGCATTCAGTATCAACCAATATATATTGGTAGACAATACACTGGTACCTGCCTTTTTCTTATCATCACTAATATGTTGATAGCTTTAAATTAATCCAATATCGGATGATAAATATTTGTAGATGATACATCGGTATCTACCTTTGTCATATTAATCACAGATAGCTTGAAATGAATCCAATACTGGCCAATTAATATTGGAAGCGACACATCAGTATATCTTTCGCAGATAGCTTTAAATTAATCCAATTGTGATGTGACACAGACAAGAGGTGCGGATCCAAATGCAGGGTTTATTAGTAGAACGGTCAGGCAAGCAATGGTGAACACAGGAACAGACAGATGTATATGGAAAACCCAGAGTCGTGGTCAAATAACAGGCGGATGGTCAAAAGACAGGCAGAAGACAGGAATAAACAGTAAAACAAAGCAAGGGAAACGCATCGTAATGTCACAGTACAGCTAAACAAGACTTAGCAAAGAGGTGTGTGTGTGCGTGCGTGCGTGCTGTGTATATAGTCCATGTAATCAGTCCATGAGCAGCTCCTAGCCGTGAGTGTGTGTAATCTACTGAATGAGGAACAGGTGTGTGTGAGCTGTGCATGACTGGAACTTGTAGTTCTTTTGCTGGCAGATTTGTAGTTCTCCAGTGATCTGCATGGGCTAGATCGCTGGTGACTGTGACACCAATGTTGGCTGGTAAATATCGGTAGCCGATACATCGATTTCTGCCTTTTCATATTAATCGCTGTTATGGTGATAGCCTTTAATTAATCCAATATCAGCTGATAAATATTGATAGCACTACACCAGTATCTGCCTTATTCAAATTATTGCCAATAGCTTAATATTTATCCAATATCAGCTGATAAATAGGCAGCTGATACATCAGTTCATTCCTAATAATAAGTAGTAATAGTAAGAACTCATTAAATTAACGCGGCTTCATTTGTGCATTAAATCTTTTTATGCTCCAAAGACCACGATCACAACATTAAGATGTGGAGGTTTGTGAGGGCAGCGGTTCATTAGGACGAATTATGCAAACGAGGCTGCAGCTGTGTGACATTGAAGCGAACGGTCCGATCCTGATTAAAGACAGAGCTGAAAATCTGCACGGCTCCAGATCTCATGCTCACGCTTGCTAATCAGGACAATGCACACTGATGAGTGCCCTCGTATCTGTGTTTAATCTGAGCGCTGAGACACAAACACTGATCGCTGAGGAGAAAATGATGCCTGTGTGATAATTAAGTATTGGCTAATGAATGCGTGCACTCCAAACATTAATAGCTGTGATTTTGGCATGGATTGATTGCTTCCTAATCTAATAATCACCTCCATCTCCGAAAAATGTCTGCAGCTGATGATCAGTTTTAATCATTAGTTCTCAATCTCACAGCTGTCTTCTCAATGAAATGTCACTGCACAAAACCGGGCACAAAAATCTAAATAAATAGGTGAAATTGAATTGCCCCTTGTTTTTTTTTAAACCATATATGTTTAATTGTGCGGCGTCACGGTGGCGCAGTGGGTAGCACGATTGCCTCACAGCAAGAAGGTCGCTGGTTCGAGCCTCGGCTGGGTCAGTGGGCATTTCTGTGTGGAGTTTGCATGTTCTCCCCGTGCTCCCGTTTCCCCCACAGTCCAAAGAAATGCAGTACAGGTGAATTGTGGAAGCTAAATTGTCCGTAGTGTATGTGTGTGTATGTAAGAGTGTATAGGTGTTTCCCAGTGATGGATTGCAGCTGGAAGGGCATCCGCTGCGTAAAACATATGCTGGATAAGTTGTGGCGACCCCTGATTAATAAAGGGACTAAGTCGAAATGAAAAATGAATGTTTTATTGTGTATTTATGACAGTTTTCTAACCAAATTAGTGATTTTATATTCATTTATATAATTTACAAACCAAAACGTTTTAATAATTAATCATTGCTGGTAATATTATATTACATGACAAAACTGTAATTAGTTATGCAATCTATTATATTACACATTACACAACTTTTCTCGTTAGGATATAGGACATTTATTCCCTGTATGATTTCAATACGACTATTTTGAACAACACTGATATAAAAATACAAAGTAGTGTGATTTTATCAACAAAATTATTTGCATTAAAAATCACATTCAGTTGTCAAAGCTGGAGTTTGAGAGTTGATGTAAAATAATTAATTATTAAAAAAAAGAGAACAATAATGATAACAATTATAATTAAAAATACTTACTAAAATATGCTTGTCAAGTTTAAGGCAAAAAATGTGCTAAACTAAAAATTATTTCAGGTGTAAATAATAAGCATTTATAATAAAACTACTAATCTCAATATGAGCATTTTAGGTGAATTACTGTCATAAATAACCAGTAAATAAAAATAAAACAATTCAATAAATGAAATAAAAACTATATAATTGCAATTCCTAGCTCATTTCACATCCAAAATGTGACATCTTTCCAAAAAAGAAAACAAACAAAAATAAAATAAATTAATATGAGCATTTAAGGTGAATAACTGTCATAAATAACCAGTAAATAAAAATAAAACAATTATTCATTCATTTTCATTTCGGCTTAGTCCCTTTATTAATCTGGGGTCGCCACAGCGGAATGAACCGCCAACTTATCCAGCATATGTTATACACAGCGGATGCCCTTCCAGCTGCAACCCATCACTGAGAAACATTCACACACACCCATTCACACACATACACTATGGACAATTTAGCTTACCCAATTCACCTGTACCGCATGTGTTTGGACTTGTGGGGGAAACCGGAGCACCCGGAGGAAACCCACGCCAACACGGGGAGAACATGCAAACTCCACACAGAAACGCCAACTGACCCAGCCGAGGCTCAAACCAGCGACCTTCTTGCTGTGAGGCGAACGTGCTACCCACTGCGCCACTGTGAGGCCCATAAAACAATTAAATAAATGAAATAAAAACAAACAAACAAAGAAACAAAAACCCCCCAATAAAACAGAAATCTCATGAAGAAGAATATGTAGGTCAGTAAAGCTTGATTTTTATCTGGGAATTGATTGGATGGAGAAATTATTACATATGCATGAAAACAAGTATTGGTTACATAACAACCAACAATTAACAAGGCATGCATAATGGAGTCACGTGAGTGTAATGTTCGCTGCGTCACAGTTTATTTGGCTAATGTGTTTCCATCTCCCATTTTTCAAGCCCAGACCCAAAACCACATTAAGCGAGTGTAAAAGCATTCTGGTTTTGGAGAATTAAGCCATTTTTATTCGCACTTTGGCATTTCCACTTGTTCCTAATGCAACAATTCAAAATGCGCATTAACACAGGGTGATGGAATCTAGGATCGGACGGTACCAAATTTTGTTGTTGCGATTAATTACAACTATAACATACAATATTATCATAATATTTAACTTTAATTTTAACAAGTAGAATAAGCAAAAAAATACTTATTTATAGTTTTAAAAATTGATTAAAAATGTATGCATATACTTATTGTATTCCCAGTACTGGGTTGCGGCTGGAAGGACATCCGCTGTGTAAAACATATTTCTGTTCATTCCGCTGTGGTGACCCCAGATTAATAAAGGGACTAAGCTGAAAATGAATGAATACTTATTGTATATCTGTGTTCAGAGTAAATAAATATTTTAAACAAATTAAATTGCATTAAGATGATAAGGTAAAATAGGCAACAGCTCACAATAAAGTCTCATTAGTAAGTGTGAATTAATGCATTAAAATCAACACTGTGAAAAAGCCATATAATAGTTATACATTTCATTCATTTTCCTTTGGCTTATTCCCTTACTTATCAGGGGTAGCCACAGTGCGATGAACCGCAAACTATTCCAGCATATGTTTAACACAGCGGATGCCCTTCCAGCTGCAACCCAGTACTGGGAAACACCCATACACACATACACACACACACATACACTACAGCCAATTTAGTTAATCAATTCCCCTATAGCACATGTGTTTGGACTGTGGGGGAAACCCACGCCAACACGGGGAGAACATGCAAACTCCACACAGAAACACCAACTGACCCAGCCGGGACTCGAACCAGTGACCTTCTTGCTGTGAGGCCACAGTGCCGCCCTATAGTTATATATGTTAACAGTTAAATAAAAGATACTGAATTTCATTAGCTATTGACTCATATTGACACATTTTGCCTCTAAAAAAATAACATCAGCTAAGATGAATAAATGCTTCAATAGCTGTCATTACATTTCCTTTAGCTAACAAGTCAATGAACAAAATGCCTATAAAGAGTCGTAGGCCATGAAAATAAATTGCCTATTAAATCTTCATCATTTGGTGCAGTGATGATCTAAATATTCCTAAAAGGCACTCAACAAATAATTCTTCCCTGTATTTTCTGAGGTGCCCATGATATCAATATTGTGCATGTTCATTATCACGATATATTGAATTATTGGATTTCAGCGTATGTCTAATGGAAACCCAGCTTTTGAGGCTGCAGGAGCTCTGATCAATCTTTTACAGCGCCACTACATCTTTTTACATGGCCAGTAATAATAAGGGTCTCTTTCTGCGCAGAGGACTCGTGTTCAATGCCTTCATTAACCAGCGCAGAACTCACATTCAGATCCAGACTTCAACAACAAAGATCTTTCACACAGTTTAACAGATGAAGGAATGCGTAGTCTTCATGATAATAATGTGCATGAAATGATGTTGAGTTTACTGATTTGAGTTTACAGTCGCAATTCTATTGAAGCCCGTTGAATAAAATAATGTAAAGAAATGCATGATATAAGCTGGGGCTGCACAATATATCGGACAAATATCATTATGGCCATAATAGTATATGCAATATAGGTATCGCAGACATGTGTGATAAATGACATTTATTTTATGCGTTGGTTGTTTATCTAAATTTGACCAATCAGATGTGGCCTTACTATCTATAGCCCCGCCTTTCCAGTAGCTGCTGTTCTGCTATTGGCTGGAGTGGCTCAAAGCTGAACCCAGAGCTGAAAATAAACACTAATGGGCGGAGTCGAGACGAGAGATGAAAATGACAACAGCCAATCAGAGTCAGAATATCTGCTGAGGTTTGCACTCATTCATAGTGTTTAACAGAATAAATATTTGCACCTCAACACAGTTTTATAGTCTGAATTAGAATTAATTAGATCTGACAAATAACATCAACGCAATACTCAACAACAATATTGCATATTTTTCAGTATCACGCAGTCCTACTAAACTCGCAATTACAAGAAAAGAGGTCAGAATTTGGATATATGAACTCACAATTCTGAGAAATAAAGTCTGAATAATATGATATATAGTTGTAATTGCAAGAAAAAAATTAATTAATAATAATTTCTTACATTTATATAGCGCTTTTCTGGACACTGCGCTTTACACATTGGGGAGAATCTCCTCATCCACCACCAGTGTGCAGCATCCACATGAATGACACGGACGACAGCCATATTGCGCCAGACCACACACCACACACCAGCTGATTGGTGGAGGGGAGACAGAGTGAAGAAGACAATTATGATATGGGGATGGTTAGGAGGCCATGATGGACAGAGGCCAGTGGGCAAATCTGAACAGAACGCCAGGGTTAAACCCCTACTCTTTTTCGAAGGTCATCATGGGATTTTTAACGACCACAGAGAATCAGGACCTCGGTTTAAAGGAGCTCACTGAGCAGTATAGAGTCCCCTTCACTATACTGGGGCGTTAGGACCCACAAAGACCGCAGGTTGAGTGCCCTCTGCTGGTTTCACTAACGCCACTTCTGGCAGCAACCTAGCTTTCCCATGTGGTCTCCCATCCAGGTACTGACCAGGCGCAGCCTTGCTTAGCTTCAGTGGGCGACCATGTGAGAGTTGCAGAGAGCTAGCTGCCGGCTAAAAAAAACGTTTGTTGCAGAAAAGAGCATCCATACATTTCTTTTTGCAATAAAAACTTTGTCTCTGAATTAATTAGCATCTTGCAATTGCAATTTAATAGAAATACCGGCATAATATCATGAGGAAAGCGTCTAATTCGTACAAATTCATACAATTTTAAACCCCACCACTAACCCTACCCCTCATTGGGGGATGAGCAAATCATACAAAAATGTACTAATGAGATTGTACAAATGAATATGAATTAGCCACTAAATCAAAAAGTTACAAATTGCTGTATTAATTGCTAGAGTTTTGACTTTTTTTAATTGTAACTCTGTGTTTAGGTCCTGAAAATGTATTGCATTTTTAATAAAATCATAAATAAATATATAAAATACATGTAACTGTGATTATTTATCTTGCAAATCGTCATGTTATTTACATACAACTTTATTTGCAAACATCTCTCATGCTTATATGTCTATTTCACAATTCAGAAGTTTAACAACCTGAATTGTGTGATAAAAAGGCATCATTTTATTTCTTAAACTCCATGATCAGTATAAGGAGGAATTAGTCTATATATGCTCTAAAAAAATGATGGGTTGTTTTAAGCCAAAGCTGGGTCGAATGTGAACACTTATTTTTACAAAAAACATTTAGTTTACACTTCATTTAAATAATAAATAACCCAGCATTGAGTTTGTCCGCAAATAAAACCATTAACATGTACATGCTCCGAACAACAACGACACTTAAGCATAGATTATTCATTAAACTGAGTAATTTCAAGCCACATTTGTTTAAAATATGTACAAAACGCACCATTGTTGGGTTAATTTTTTCAATAGCCCAAATCAAACCAAATTTTTGGGTTTGCACAAATTTGGGTTGCAATAAGCCAGCATTTCAGAGTGCATGTGTAAGCAAGCACTCAATTACTACATGAACAACAGAAGCAAACAATAGTAATCCTGGCAGCACTGACTGTCCACAGATGCACCGCTGCTGTTGCATTAAAAATGAGCAGCTTTACAAGCAGTGCTCCTGCTGTTTGCATTTAATGCGACAGTCTTTTGTTTTATTGTTAGGTGACGACTCATTTGATCAGGACCGCAGGGACACAGACAAACACATCTACTTACACACCTCTAGAAATGTTATTAGAGCACCAGACAAGTGATCAAGAGCCAGAGGACTAAGCCTTTTCTTTCTGCTCATGAAAGCTACTGAAATTTGCATTGTGTATATTAATTCAAGACAAACATTAACCAGAGCTGGGAAAAAATAGACAAAAATGATATACATACAGTACCACCATGGGTGCAAAAGCTGAACACACGACTGGGAATGGATTGTTAAATGCTTACAGTAGGAGATATGCTAAACTCATAGTATTTTAGACTTTATGCATAATCAAATACATTCAATTGAGTCACATTAATCAATCATAATGCTCTTCTTTCACTGAAAGTCAAGATATGCCATGCAACATTCTCATATTCATCTTGATTTTTCAGTTCAATCCTTTATTATTTGGCTGTCAAGAAATCATTTGTATTAAACTGCACATCCTTCCACAAGTACACCACTGTATATGACTGTTCAATTGTATTTAATAAATTTCCTATGACCATGAAAATGTAAAATACAGAGCTTAAATCACTGACAACTTAAAGCATAGAGAAGCAAAAAGTTCATGTAAAATGGTAAAGGTTAAAGGTATAGTGGTTTATCCAAACAATTATTGATTCATTCATTTTCGTTTTGGCTTAGTCCCTTTATTAATCTGGGGCTGCCACAACGGAATGAACCGCCAACTTATCCAGCATATGTTTTACACAGCGGATGCCCTTCCAGCCGCAACGCATCACTGGGAAACATCCATACACACACATTCACTACGGACAATTTAGCTTACCCAATTCCCCTATAGCGCATGTGTTTGGACTTGGGGAAACCGGAGCAGCTGGAGGAAACCGAAGCCAACACAGGGAGAACATGCAAACTCCACACAGAAATGCCAACCGACGCAGCCGAGGCTCGAACCAGCGACTTTCTTGCTGTTTGGCATTTGTGCTACCCACTGCGCCACCCTCCAAACATAATACTAATCATTTAATGATCCTCAGATGGTTCCAAACCTTCACGAGCTTCTTTCTTCTGCTAAACATGAACAATATTGAAGAATAATATACTAATATACTAGAAAATAGGCATTAATATCCATAGTATTAAAAAAAACTATTTTAAAAAGTCAATGGCAAAGTTAGTAAAGGAAGTTATGGCGAAAATTCTTATTATTATTTCCAAAATTCTTCCAAATATCTTATTTTGTTCAACAGAAGAAAGAAACTCAAGCTGGTAAGTAAACAATAGTTTTTTATCATTATTTTAGAGAGAACTATTCCTTTAATCATGAAGTTTTCTGAAGTACAATTGACCAAATGGTTGGTTTAAGTTGTCACATTATAATTAAGCTGTTAATTATAGACTTTAGCAAGCTATGTAAACAAGTATCACTATATCTATCAAATGAAACGGATCATAAAAAGAAAACAAACTGTAAATATTACAGAATGTATACACTAAATGCTGGGTTGTTGCATCCCAACAGTAAGTTACTTGATTGAATTAAACTTAAACATTTTAATTCATGAGTTATTTTTCAACATCTGACGACAAATCAGCATTTTAAGAGTATATTACGGATAGCATATTGTAATAATCAATCTATTAAATAAAATAGCAACATAACGTTAGCCTACTTGATAGGCTATATGACATTTCGCAGATGAGAAATACTCCTGAGAAACTTTCACTTTCAATTAAAGCTACCTTAATATATAACTCATGTCGATGTTTTGTTGTGGAAGTCTGAAACCACTATAATTAAAAGTTCAACACCAATATGCAAATGAGCAGTTTTAGGATTTGGAGCTTGCGAGAACTCGCCTGAAAACGCGAACAGAGGATGAATTATGAAAAATGAGTATGAAAGAAGTGTCTTACTTTCATTCAGCAGGCGCATTTCATCAGTCCTACAGTAGAACAGCGGACAGTGTACTGTTCATGTCGATGGAGAAGCAGAAATCCAGGTTTTCTCGGAGATATAGATGAACATTGCAGCAGACGCACCTGATCTCTGCTCATTTTCGCGCTCTCGGTCTGCTCCTTGGGCGCGCGCCTCCTCCCCTGCTGCTCAATATTCATCTCATTTATATTCATCAACTTAAACAGTTATTACCGCCATAAAAAGACATGTATAAAATAAGCAGGCATAAGAGCCATAATAACTCACGACCTTATTTCTCTTCAGAGACAGAAGTAAACTAATAGCGTGGATTTATTTGCGTCAGTTGTCCGTTTAAATCAAAACGGTGTGAATTTTGATCGTTTTACATTTCTGATTGGATGAGGTTTAGCTGGAGCCGTTGATAAACGCTTATTTTAAATTAGCGCGCCAAATTGCTCGCCAACGGAATAAACCGTCATTTAAAGAGTATGTATTGAAAGACGGGCAAACAGATGAAGAAACAAACAGAAATATAGACAGAAAAACATAAGATAAACACAAAATTATTATACAGAGTGGGTGATTTAACTGGGCGATCAATAAGATTAAACCTTTGTTCTTTAGCATTTGAGCCTTTTTAATGTTAATTTAGTGTTAAATGTGTGTTTTAGTTGTTATGTATGTGCTGTATGACTTATTTTAATTAGTATTGATTGTGTTCAGCACTTTGGGCAACATAGCATTGTAAAAAAATTGCTATATAAATTAACTAACTAACCAACCAACTAACCAACTAACTAACTAAAGAGGTCAAGCTATTTTCTTTCTATCTATAGGCATCGAATGAGGTGTGATTAAAAATCAACAACAAAATCTGTAGATAACCTCAAGATGGTGAACACTTGAGTAAAGGACAAAAACACCAAATTCAACAGGAATACACAAGAGAACAAAAAGAAAATCCGTCCTGATGCTAGCCTTGAATTTGAGACTCAGAAAAGAAGATAGACACCTTTCCTCAGCGAGGGACAGACATGAGACCTCTTGTTAACAAAAAAATGAAAGATGATCTAGACGACTAAGACTCCAAGGACTTATGAGCACAGTAATATAAAATTCTGTACAAATTCAGAATTCTGTTTGACGAATCTCTGCTGAAAACGAAACAGCCCAATTAGGTGGTTCGCTGGGACGGATCACAAACTGGTTAAGAATGATGGTTTTAGACCAGCTAGGATTGCGCAATACATAATTTTATGAAATATTACATGTAAACAATTGCAGTCGTTAATAAATAAAAGTCTCAAATGATGTCAGCTAATCTGTTTTATATGGTGGATTAACATCAACATTTTAAGAGGTCTTGCATGTACATGGCATTTTAAAGCATTACTCTTTAACACAGGACAAATACACATAAGCTCCTGTAATCTAATGTTGTGCTTGTTCATGCCTATAGATTGAACATAAAACTCAAACACACAATTACAAGGTTTTCATAAGTCATTTGCTGCAGTTTTCCCAAACCTGAACTCTGAAACCCACACTAAAAACATTGTTCAGGTGGCCAAAACAGTGTGGTCATGTAATTACAAAAATAAAATAAGTATTCTTGTTACTTTAAAGAAGGACCAGGAAAATCATTGATTATAAGATACCTTACAAACAGAAACCAGACGATCATCACTTCACAACTTTAGCACAACTATTGTCCAACTTTATTCTGTGCTCTTTTAAACTAGAACTTCAAAGTATTACTTACATTAAAGAAACGAAACAAGCAAAATACATCAAGAATTTAGTCAAACGTTAAAGTGAATCCAAAATAAAACAAGGAGCATCAACACTTAAGAACAAGAAACATTAAAAAGTACAGCAATATTAATTTCAGGTGCTTTTTTTCTTAAATATGCTTGAGCTCCAAACAAAAGCAATATTATTTATTGTAATATTAATGCTAAAGACCACACCAAGTTGAAATGCTTCCATCTTAAGCAACTCAATAAGCCAAATAATATGAACATGGATCAGTTAATCAATAATTGACAGTATATCTGAACATACATTATAAATATGTTCTGCGCAAGCCAGAATCAAAAGGGATTTCAGGTTTGGTCTTTAGTAATTAATATTTAACAGCTTCATAAACAGCTTTGAATTGCTGGTAAAACCGATCATGAATATGCATCAGAGTCTTTTATCTCTGGGCTGGTAGGCTGGTATATGCCATAAGTCCATTTTTCAGCATCAAAACAAAGACCTGTGACAGATATGGGGTATTAAAAGTTCAATCCAAAGATTGAAAATTCATAATTTATTATTTCACACTTCTTTCCAAACCTGTATGATGTTCTTCTGCGGGACAGAAGGTCTGTTAACTATCAAAACAAGCGATCAGAAGAAAGTCAGACAGGTCTCTAAAGACATGAGTGCGCTAAAATAAGGACTGATGTCTTTTGTTTATAGGTTAAACCAATGTCTGCTCAGGTCAAGGCATGGATTGATGGTTGAAAACCTGAAAAACTCTATTAAGGGACAACAGTGTATGGCTGATAAGGCAACATCTTCTGTCTGTCATTGATGGCGAATATCCAGGTAGGCTTCACAAAGCTCAGACTCCCATTTTCCATCAAGGCCTGTAAAAAGACAGAAGAGGCAGTAAAAGACAGAATTATTACTTATTGGGCCTAAATCCTGTACACAGCAGATCTCACAATTTGACCTGCAATTAGAGGGATGCAAAGTTAGCATTAGCTCTACTGTAAAAGATCTGGGCGTTATATTAGACAGCAATCTATCTTTTGAAAATCATATCTCCCATGTCACAAAAACCGCCTTCTTTCATCTGAGAAATATCGCTAAGTTACGAAATATGCTATCCATCTCGGATGCAGAAAAGCTAGTTCACGCTTTTATGACCTCTAGGCTGGATTACTGTAATGCTCTGTTCGCTGGTTGCCCAGCATCTTCTATTAATAAACTCCAGCTAGTACAAAATGCAGCTGCCAGAGTTCTTACCAGGTCTAGAAAATATGATCATATCACCCCAATTTTATCCTCCTTACACTGGCTGCCTGTTAAGTTCCGTATTGATTACAAAATATTACTTCTTACCTATAAAGCTTTAAATAATGGAGCTCCTGTTTATCTAACTAACCTTCTGTCTCGCTACAATCCAACCCGCTCTTTAAGATCTCAAAACTCAGGGCTTCTGGTAATACCTAGAATAGCAAAGTCGAGTAAAGGAGGTCGAGCCTTCTCATTTATGGCTCCTAAACTCTGGAATAGCCTTCCTGATAATGTCCGAGACTCAGACACACTCTCTCAATTTAAAACTAGATTAAAGACTTTTCTTTTTAGTAAAGCATACACTCAATGCGTCGCATAACGGTATGGTGTATTAGTGTACTCCTGTCTCAATACACCAGTCATTGTGTTTCTCATATGCTTTACATATTTGTTATATAGCTGCTATTTTCATCTATAACAATCACTTTTCTTTCTGGTTTAAATACACTATGAACAGCAGCTACGCTAAATATTTTCTTTATTTTCTATTTCCACCTGGGGATACTCATCCCGAGGTCCCTACAGATTTGCAGCGCCATCGATGCGATCCTAGACCTGTGAAGAGATTATCCGAAGGTACCCTGGACCAGGCCGTATCCCGAGCTGATACTGTGGTGGCCATGGAGGAATGGAGTGCATGAGACTGATTCCTGAAAGGCTACAGTGACGAACGAGTCTACCTTTGATCCTGTGGGCCAGCCTGACCTCCCGCTGGTGCCCTACCCACACCTGCAACTTACACGATGGATGTCCAGCTTCTCCAGCCGGTGCCTAGACTGCAGCTCCACACAGGAAGTTTGGCCAGAAGAAAATGACCGTGCCTAACAGAGCCTGGTTTCTCTTGAGGTTTTTTTTCCTTCACTTCGTCTATTGGTGAAGTTTTTTCTTCCACTGTTGCCACTGGCCTGCTCGGATCGGGACTTGTGGAGCTGCGCTTCGGTGGATTTGCTCGTCAGTGTTTGAACTTTCAGCAGTGAAACTTAAGCCACACTGAACTGAACTAAACTCTAAAACCTGGACTTTACTTGAACTTGTTAAGCTGCTTTGACACAATCTATATTGTAAAAAGCGCTATATAAATAAACTTGAATTGAATTGAATTGAATTAAAAGGAGATGAAAGGGTAGAAGCTGGGCCTTGACTCGAGGAGACGTTTAATGCATAGGGGTTTTGATTGCTGTGCAGTGCTGCTGAAAAAAAAATCACATCAATGACTGCGGCTGAACAAAAACAGATCTGCATTTGCCGTCGGTGAAAACTCAAATGTACATTCCATCAAAAGCAAACTTGCGTGTCAATGGACTCGGCCGAGACGATTTCCTATATTGTCATATTAAGTCACTCGTTATGATGCAGTCACACTAGGTCTTCAATTTATACATACATTTTTTTTTTTTTAATTCGGCCAAAACATAATAAATTGGCATCATATATCGGCCATCGGCTCCACTGATTTCCAAATATACCCATCGGCCAGTGAAAAACCCTTATCAGCCTACATTGCACGTAGTCGTGCATTTATACTTCTGCGTGCTGTTTGTGTTGCTCTGCAATAACACTTCAGAAACATTAGCTGGCAGTAGGCTTTTATGTTCCTCTGTGTCGAGTTTCTTCCCGGGTGTTTTGTTTCATCTGAACACTACCTTAATCTACGTGTAGCTAAAACTCATTCAGAGGTGGGAACCGGCGGACGTGCAACAACTTTATTCATAAAGTAAACACAAGCCAAAAGTTTCCATCTGAAGCTCCTTTACGGGACTCCACACTTGTAAACACTCACTGCATTGGGCTTGTGGCTCTCAGCACCCCCCACGCTCGCCACCACTACCAAGCCGACCAATCACAGAGCTTGCGCTACGTGTCGTTGCGACGTGTAGTTACATTTTTGAAGAGGTGTGCATCAGTGTCAGCCATGGCGAGGGTTATTCGACTGCACGAAGGCTGCACCGGACCATACGAGTGCGCTTGACACAGAAGTATAAATCAGCCTTTAGAGTTGCACTATATCTGTGAAGCTGCACTGAAAAATTATGTAGTACATGAAGCATTGTAGAAATAATAGTAGTAATGAATAATGCATTAAGTTAACCTCAGCACTTTACTCTCTTCACTGCAATAGTATTTTTGTTACAACTAATGACTTTTGTTGTATTAGTTGTTTTTCTTTGTAATAAAATGACTTGTATTTAATACAGCGGTGTCAAACTCAGTTCCTGGAGGAACCGCTGCCCTGCACAGTAGGTCCAACCCTGCTTCAACGCACTTACCTGTATAGGTTTCAATCAAGTCTAAAGGACTCAAAACACATGCTATGGTCCATCCCTAACTATAAGATGACACCACCTAAAAACTACCGCTTCCAGTAAAAAGATGAAACACTCACATCCTCGAAAGAGTCGTCCCATCCCTCACTGGTGATGACAAACTGGACCTTCTCACTCATGTAGTCTTCAACAGCTCTGAGGATTAAACAAAACAGCTCTGAATAAGCATGTGGTTCATCCACTGGCCACCAGAGGCTCCAATAGGGATTCGACCCCATAGGCTTCCCATGTTAAAATGCCCAAATTTACAGCAGAAAACATTGTTTACAGCTTGGTACAAAGAAGTGTTTTTGGCATATATAGCTAATATTACCCTTCATGACAACTGTGAATCAGTTTAATTGATATTAAGCCTTAAAATTCTGCATAATTAAGGGCGTGGCCACTTGAGTGACAGGTGTCTGCTGCTCCGCTAATTCCAGCTGATGAACTTTGCATATGCATCACATTTGTGCCTTTGTTTTATGTAGCTTTACAGTCTATCGCTTTTTGGGATTATTTCTTAAAACTATCAAATAATATGTCATGTTGTGCAGTAATTGTGTTCACAGACCAGTAAAGTCTGGCCTCTATTTCTTCAGATGAGTGACATTCTGTATCATATTCATTCATTCATCAGTATTTGATTTAATTAAAAATTATTGATTTAGCATTTATATTTAGCATTTAGATCTTGAATGCACTCCAGAATCTGACAAACCAATCAGCTGTAGGCTATAACACAGTCATGTGAAACATTGCCACACAATGCTAAGTCTGCATTTCATAGCGTTTCATAATAGCCTAGCATTTAGACTCTATTTGAAGTATTTATTAGCGTTTTCCTGCATTTCCCATTTTAATGCTTAAAAAGGCTCCAAGGCATTAAAAGAAAGCACAAAGTCAGTAGCCACATTATTAATCTAGTATTCAATCAAACACATGTGGCCAGAACACAAACAGGTTGCATTTAATGAAGCGGTAAGTGTTTCACAAAGTTCGTCTCACCCATTGAAGGCGATGATGTAGCGCAGAAGTAGTCTTTTTTGGTTGTCAGGGAACTTGCCGTAAAGATAGAAGCGCTTCCCCTTTAGGAAATCTGAAGGAGCGAAAACAAAGATGATTTATTAAAGATCCTCAAGAGTTTTTACATAAAAGGGCAGCAGGGGGTGTCAGACCTGGCAGTTCAGGGATGTGTTTATCCTCCTCTTCCTCAGCATCTGTGTTTTCATCAGTCGAGCCGCCATACGGATCTTCATTTTTCACCTTATCTGCGCTCTGCTGTGCTGCTTTTTTCTTCCTGCTCGCCATCTCCACCCTAAAATAGACGAACAAACACTGGAGCATTACACATCTGATGCTATGGAAAAATCAAGGAACTCTTTGACATTCACAGATCAGCCAATGCATTAATTCAATACAAATCTTAGGTAATTATTGGCATGCAAGGATGAAGAGAATGCATTGAATTGGTCAAAAGTCACAGTTAATGCATTTCATAGTCTGATAATAGTGAGATCAAGCCAGTGTGCAGCATTAACCCTTCAGATAGGCCAGTGCAAAATGTTTATGGCTTTTATATGGAGTTCTGTGGAGTAAAACAGCAAATTATAGTGTGTGTGTGTGTGTGTGTGTGTGTGTGTAGAAATACACTTACTATGTTCTGAGAGCTGAGCTGCTTGTTTTGATTTTCTCTTTGACTTGATACATGTCATTACAATGGAAGTCAATGGGGTAAAAACAGCCACCAACATAATGAAAGGGTAGTAAATTTGCCCACAGTGTGTTGCTGAACTTGTTTAAAAATAACTAACTATAAAACTCTTAAAAAGTTTATTTTAGCAGAAAGAAAACAACCAGCATGCGGGTCTAATCAATAACTCTCCTCAGCTCACACAGATGCATTTAGATAACATTAACTCAATAATAATGAGATTTTGAAGACAACCGGGTTACACAAACAGAGGATGTTGAAGAACAATTACAAGCATTTATTTGCACATAATGACAGTAAATGACTTACCTGCTGAGCTCATCTTCAGTGTCCATGCCAGAGCAGTCATCACCTGTGAAGATGCAGGATAAACAACAAGCACAATCATGAGTAGAAGTGGGTGTTAACAAAAGTCAGCACAAACACACCTTACCATTTCATCATGAAGAAAGACAGTTCAGAAATTAAAATGCTCAATTTAGAGCTGCACAATACTGGGAAAAAACATGCGATATTGCTATTATTACTGTCGAGTTACTTACGTTATAACACTTTCCTAGAAAACAGCTATTTTTATTAGCCATGTTTTTAAATAATGTATTTAATGATGTTGAAATAAATATATTTTTCAGATCTAATTAACTCTAATGCAGATGAAACCCCCCCGCCCCCCACTGTCATTTCTTTAGTCTGTAAAACACTATGAATGAGTGAAAACCTCAGCAGATATTCTGAGTCCATTAGTGGCCCATTTAGGCCCATTAGTGTTTATTTTCAGCTCTGGGTTCAGTTTTGACTCCGGCCAATAGCAGAACAGCAACTACTGGAGAGGCGGGGCTAAAGCTATGAAGGCCAGATATGATTGGTCAAATTTAGAAAACCAACACATCATTCATTCATTTTTCTTCGGCTTAGTCCCTTTATTCATCAGTGGTCGCCACAGCGGAATGAACCGCCAACTTACAGTGCATCCGGAAAGTATTCATAGCGCTTCACTTTTTCCACATATTTTTTATGTTACAGCCTTATTCCAAAATGGATTAAATTGATTTATTTCCTCAACATTCTACACACAATCCCCCATAATGACAATGTGGAAAAAGAGTTTATGAAATTGTTGCAAATTTATTAAAAATAAACCCCTGTATAATCACATGTACATCAGTATTCACAGCCTTTGCCGTGAAGCTCTACATTGAGCTCAGGTACATTCTGTGTCCACTGATCATTCTGGAGATGTTTCAGCAGCTTCATTGGAGTTCACCTGTGGTAGATTCAGCTGATGGACATGATCTGTAAAGGCATACACCTGTCTGTATAAGCTCCCAGGGCTGACAGTGCATGTCAAAGCACAAACCAAGCATGAAGACAAAGGAATTGTCTGTAGACATCTGAGACAGGATTGTCTCGAGGCACAAGGCTGGGGAAGGTTACAGAAACATTTCTGCTGCTCTGAAAGTTCCAATGAGCACATCGGCCTCCATCCGTGAGTGGAAGATGTTTGACCACCAGGACTCTTCCTAGAGCTGGCCGGCCATCTAAGCTGAGTGATCGGGGGGAGAAGGGCCTTAGTCAGGGAGGTGATCAATAACCCGATGGTCACTCTGTCTGAGCTCCAGCGTTCTTCTGTGGAGAGAGGAGAAGCTTACAGAAGGACAACCATCTGTGCAGCAATCCACCAATCAGGCCTGTATGGTAGAGTGGCCAGACGGAAGCCACTCCTTAGTAAAGGGCACATAGCAGCCCGCCTGGAATTTGCCAAAAGGCATCTGAAGGACTCTCAGACCATAAGAAACTAAATTCTGTGGTCTGAATGGAATGAATGCCAGGCTTTACGTTTGGAGAAAACCAGGCACCACTCATCACCAGGCTAATGCCATCCCTACAGTGAAGTATGGTGGTGGCAGCATCATGCTGTGGGGATGATTTCAGCAGCAGGAACTAGTCAGGATAGAGGGAAAGATGAATGCAGCAATATACAGAGACATCCTGAATGAAAACCTGCTTCAGAGTGCTCTTGACCTCAGACTGGGGCGACGGTTCATCTTCCAGCAGGACAATGACCCAAAGCACACCGCCAAAATATCTATGGAGTGGCTTCACAACAACTTTGTGACTGTCCTTGAGTGGCCCAGCCAGAGCCCAGACCTAAATCCTATTGAACATCTCTGGAGCGATCTGAAAATGGCTGTACACCGTCGCTTCCCATCCAACCTGATAGAGCTTGAGAGGTACTGCAAAGAGGAATGGGCAACAATTCCCAAAGACAGGTGTGCCAAGCCTGTGGCATCATATTCAAGAAGACTTGAGGCTGTAATTGCTGCCAAAGGTGCATCAACAATGTAACTGTCACCACCAATACATCAAATAAATGTAATTCATCACATGTTTGCAATACATGCATATACAATACGATAACGATAAATTTTGCAATATATTGTGCAGCCATAGCTCATTGGATTAGTTTCCTCAGTAACACTAACAGTAAAGTTACATTTGGTAAACTAACAATAATATGTATAAAAGGTACAAGAAAACGCTGCTAATAATCATACTTTACCTAGATCTTAACAAAATGCCTATAATTAGTTGTTTTAATTATTATTCAAAGTTGTAGTTATACAAATTGTATTATTAGCATAGTAATTTTATTGGCTACAGAAACTATTGTCCAATGACTTGCCTAGTTAACTAATTAACCTAAAAACCTAATTTACCTAATTAAGCCTTTAAATGGCACTTTAAGCTGATTACTAGTATATTCGAAAATAACTTGTTAAATATTATGTACTGTCATCAAAGCAAAGACCCCCAATTTTTTTTTATTAGAAATTAGCCATTAAGGCGACGCGGTGGCACAGTGGGTATCGCTGTCGCCTCACAGCAAGAAGGTCGCTGGTTCGATTTCCGTGTGGAGTTTGCATGTTCTCCCCGTGTTGCCGTTCCCCCACAAGTGCAAAGACAAGTCCTAAGCTGTATTGTCCGTAGTGTATGTGTGTGAATGAGAGTGTATGGGTGTTTCACAGTGATGGGTTGCAGCTGGAAGTGCATCCCCTGCGTAAAACGTACGCTGGATAGGTTGGTGGTTCATTCCGCTGTAGCGACCCCTGATTCATAAAGGGACTAAGCCGAAAAGAAAATGAATGAATGAATGAATTAGCTATTAAAGCTATTGTTAAAAAATGTCTTAAATCTTTCCCTTAAACATCACTTAAGTAATATTTGAAAAAGATTAGGTATTTCACAGGACGTTTAGTCTTCAACTGAATCTTATATATACCCAATATAAAACCTCAACAAACATCCACATTATACCCAAAGCCACAGTGACAATGATGCTCATGGACAGTGATTCACCATTTTCGTCTCTGAATGGCTTTAAGTTGCACGAAAACATTCAGGCGAGCGAGGTTTGCTCACGTCTGCTCTTGAGCTCCCTCAATTTACATAGAAATGAGAAACATGCCCAAGTCTCCTCTCTGCGAATGCTGCGGGCGAGTGTCTGTGCTGCACTTCCAGCCTCTCCAGCCCTACGGCTCTCTTCTGGCCCTCCAGTTTTTATTTTCCTGATTGATTGGAGCACTGCTTTACACGCACTTCATTAACCCGCACTCTTAAAATCCTGCGACATGCAGCTGGAGTGAAGGGACCCCACGGCAAACAGGTTGACACGTTAACGATTTTTAGGATGCATATATTTGACAAGCTTTAGGTGCTTTGGCCTCTTAAAAGAGGTGACGTAGATAGCAACATCAATAAATCTTTCCAAACAGACATTATTGGTATTGACGGAAAAGCACAGTGACGTCTTTAAATGGCTTTTTCGGCTTACATGTACAACTCTACACTGAATCTGCTTAATGCAG
>CAIGQW010052918.1:0-17229 GCA_903798125.1 Danio choprae | reverse complement strand
ATATACACACAATTTAATTCAAAGTCAACATGAAACAACTCGCTTATATGTAAAACAGGTCAAATATTCATTAAAAAAACTCTTTATTAGCTAAAACGAAATAAGAATAAGCAATATACATGCTGCAGTGCTTCATATGAATCTTTGCTAGTTAATCAAACTGCTCGTTATAGTTTATGTCCAGGTCCATTATTTAAAATGACCAAATACAACTTTTGCTTTAAAAATGCACCAGTAAATGCTGACATGAGCAATGGTGATGAAATAGATCAAATAAAAAAGGTCAGTGATGAATTGCAGCGGGAGTGAAGGTGTCACAGAGCAGGTTGCAGCTCTGAACAACACACGGATGATGAATCGGTCAAATGGGTAAACCGGAGTGTCTCTCCGTGAGCGCGTGCACAGAGACGCCCTGACAGCCGCGGGCGCGCGCACCTGTCTCCACGCTTTAAATAAAATAAAACAATAAATCTGAGCTCAGACGATGCCTGTAAATGAGCACAAACATCAACGCAATCGTTTCCTCACAGTGTCCAGCAGTGTGAAGCGCGTGCTGAGTCTGGATATAAATAAAGCAGGAATCAATAATCAATCAGGGGTGACTGCAGGTGCAAAGCACAGATACTGACAACACAGCTGCATCTGAGGAGCTTCTGACCTAAAACTTTGTGAAAGCATCATCTAATTAACTCAGATTTATTAATACATTGTTTTCCATATTAATACACATTTAGGAATCCACTGTGGGTGCTGATAAACCAACGCTGGTGAAATATGGACAACCACAATATTAGGTTAATCTTTCAATTAAATTTACATTAAGCTGATTAACCCAACGGTTGGTTTTGTCCATATTTGACTCATCACTGGGTTACAACAACCCAACACTCAAAAGAAAAGTCCGCGTTATGTTAACATAACATCGTGGGTCAAATGGGCAATCCAATTGTTTTATTACTATTCATTTTAAATTACACTTATTAACCCAACATGTAGTGTTACACTAGTCTTGTCTATCATGCACAAACCAATGTTGGGTAATTAGACAGATTTTTATTCCATTGAAATGATATCTTTTAAACCAACTGTTGGGTATGTCCACATCTGACCCAGCGTACGCCTGCATGTATTACAGTAGTGTTTGCTCGGTCACGCTCAGCGTCGTCTACTCATCAGATCAATGGAAAAGTTTGCGCGCTGATTTCCACAACTCACCTTTATTTGTGTCATTAAAGTTTGATGTGTCGAGATGATCCTCAACGACTCTCTCACTGAATATCCTCGATTTTTACGCGCTCCGGTGCGTCTGAATGCGTGGAAAGCAGCGCAGATAATCCAGCAGGAGACTCAAATCCACACGAGCAATCCATGGAGGCTCATCTGATGTGCGGGAATGTGTTCTGGGTCTGCATGTATGGATGTTTTCTCTCCTCCATCTCCACACTGAGCTTCATCTGAGCGCGCAGAACACAGTCGCGTCCCCGTGCGCGTCTCTTGCATCACCTGAGCGCGCGCACCACCGCCTCAGGTGAGCGCGCGTTCCGGAGACGCGACAGAAGCTCGTCAATTGCGGTGTTTCCATCCTCATACTTGTATGTGCACTTTTGGATCGTCACATAAAGAGATGCTTGATGGAAACGCTGAGATGTGTAAACCTTTTGCCCATAAGTGAGTACGATAAACTTTCTGTTCGATTAGACTAAATAATATATCTAACCATAAATAATATATTTAACCCCTGTGTGCTGTTGGGTCGTGTTCATCCACTCTGGGGTGGTTTTGAGTCTTAATCTGGCCACAACTTTCTCTGTTTCAGCAAACGGAAAGATTTTTGGTGACAACTCTTATTTTGACACATATTTTGGGGAAAATAACTCATCAATATACTCAGGGCAGAGTGACTCCCCTTTGGTTATGTTTGTGGCAGTTTTTGCCTCATTGACTTCCATTATAAATCACGTTTTTGATTGCAAAGCCATGACAGCAGATAACCACGCATTCTTGACTGTTGCCGGTTTCCCCTGATCATCAGTTGCAGTGCAAAAAAAGCTTAGTTTCTGGCTTTTACAGTATATGGAGTTATATAGAGTATAGTGTGTGTGTATGCATGTGTGTGTGTGCGCGCGCGCGCGAGTGTGAAAGAGACCTCTGCACACTTACCTTGATATGTCAGAAACTCAAAATAAGCCCCTCAGCTCTCAGAACACAGTAAGTGTATTTCTGCACACACACTATAATCTGCTGCTTTACTCCACTGAACTCCATTATAAAAGCCAGAAACTCTCCAGCACAGGCCGATCTAAAGGGTTAATGCTGCACACTGATGATCAGATGACTAATTGCACCTCTTCCCAACAGGGAAAACCACAATCAATCAATCAGCTCAATCATTTTCCTTCAGCTTAGTCTGATTCATCAGGGGACACCACAGCGGAATGAACCGCCAACTATTCCAGAATGTTATACACAGCGGATGCCTTTCCAGCTGCAACCCAGTACTGGGAAACACCCATACACACTCATTCTCACACACACTCATACACTATGGCCGATTTAGTTCATCAGTTCCCCTATAGCGCATGTGTTTGGACTGTGGGGGAAACCGGAGCACCCGGAGGAAACCCACACCAACACAGGGAGAACATGCAAACTCCACACAGAAACGCCAACTGACCCAGCTGGGACTCGAACCAGCGACCTTCTTGCTGTCAGGCACAGTGCTAACCACTGATCCACCGTGCCGCCCCACCAACAATCAATCAGCTCATTTTAAATCAGTAGTCTGAACAAGCAGCAAAACATTTTTTTGAGTGTATAAAAAATATGTACAAACATTACTCCAAATATTCTTTTACAGATTTGCAGAGGATGACTAAATGACACTGATTATTCTCTCTCTCTCTCTCTCTCTCTCTCTCTCTCATTAAGTGTTTTGACAGCAAACACAACAGGCAGATCAATTGTGTAATCATTCAGAGTAAGCCGTAATGACGCTGTGATTCCAGTGTACAGTGATTTATTGTGTCTCCTGGAACTGCGGACAGAACAGCTTGATTGCTGGTGTTCAATCATATCAGAGACCTTCAGACCGACTGCAGACAAGCTGATTGCTCTGAATTACAGGAGTTCACCTGTGTGTGTGCGCGCGCGCGCGTGTGTGTTTCAGAATGGCGCTGGTTCATATTCTGTGTGTGTGCATGAGCGTGTCTGAGTGTGTGTGTGAGTTTGTTTGTTTCAGAATTACACAGAGAGAAGGAGAGAGAGAGGGAGAGAGAGAGAGAGAGAGAGAGAGAGAGAGAGAGAGTGTGTGTGTGTGTGTGTGTGTGAGATTCAGAATGGCGCTGGTTCAAAATCTCTATGTGTATGTGTACGTGTATGAGTGTGTTTTAGAATGGTGCTAGTTCAGATTCTGTGTGTGTGTGTGTGTGTCTGTCTGTGTGTGAGACAATGCGTGTTTGTGAGATTCAGAATAGCACTGGTTCAGATTCTGTGCGTTTCTGTGTGTTTCTGTGTGTTTTTTTGGGTGGTGTTTGTGTTTCAGAATGGCACTGGTTCAGATTCTGTGTGTCTGTATAAGTGTATCCACCGTTTGCGACTGTGTGTGTGTCTGTCTGTTTGTATAATCTTGTATAATCTTGTTTGGTTCAGAATGGCGCTGGCTAAGATTTTGTGTATGCGTGTATATATATATATACATATATATGCGTGCGTGTGTGTGTGTGTGTGTGTGTGTGTGAAACAGCAATCAGCTTCACCTAATACTCTCTGTTTTCAGCTTCCTCTCTTGTCCTCGCTGCTTTCCAGCAAAGCATCAAATACTCAGCTGATCTGAACGAGTAATAAAAAATGAATCAGCGGAGTGATTCACTTCACAGAACATATCAAGAATCTATATTCCTTTAATCGGATCACTGTGCGGCTCTTTCAGGATGTGCTGCACCAGACAGCAGCCGTATATGAACCCATAAACACATTCAGATATTAAACTGTTGATCAATATTTCCCAGAGGACAACCAGGCAGCAGAAAACACAAGGACTGAGATATTGATCCATTTACACAGATTTAATATGACAGGGTGTCTCAGTGGTTAGCACTGTGGCCTCACAACAAGAAGGTCACTGGTTTGAGTCCCGGCTGGGTCAGTTGGCGTTTCTGTGTGGAGTTTGCATGTTCTCCCCGTGTTGGTGTGGGTTTCCTCCGGGTGCTCCGGTTTCCCCCACAGTCCAAACACATGCGCTATAGGGGAACTGATGAACTAAATTGACCGTAGTGTATGAGTGTGTGTGTGTGAATGAGTGTGTATGGGTGTTTCCCAGTACTGGGTTGCAGCTGGAAGGGCATCCACTGTGTAAAACATATGCTGGATAAATTGGCGGTTCATTCCGCTGTGGCGACCCCTGATTAATAAAGGGACTAAGCCGAAGGAGAATGAATGAATAGTATGACAGAAGAACCATGTGTTTAAATACAACAAAGTATTTTTCACCTCACAGATTCACAACAAAATACAACACTGCTTTTATTTAGAAATGTGCATTTACACAAACAGACGGCAAAAAAATGCTAAATATCTAGTTAATATCTAAAAATTCGTGCATCAAGAAGCTTTTTCTAGACGAGCACAAAATAATGTTTGGTTTTCAGACATAATAATGTGAGTTTTAGCTTAAAACAAGCAAAATAATCTAGTTTATGGTTTAGACATAAGATTATTCTGCTTCCCCCATTGTCAGATTATTGTGCTTGTTTTAAGCTAAACTCACTTCATTTTGACTCATTATTTCTGAAAACAACACAATATTTTGTGCTCGTCTAGAAAAAGCTTCTTGGTGCACGAATTTGATGAAACTTGGACTAAAAACAAGACAAAAACTAAGTAAGGAAAGCGTTTTTGCAGTGTAGCTGTTCTCCGTACACACAAATATACTTCACACTGCTTCTGACTGTCAATGAAGACTTTCTCATCTCAACAACAGCAGACAGAGAGAGAAAGACACACATCTCCTCAGGATGAACTGACAGAGAAAATGAGAAAAGCCTCCTGAGACAACAATAAATCTACACAATCTAAATGCCGATTACAGTCACGAGACGCTCCAGTCAATATCAGTAAATACTGTATTAAACTGCAGTGAAACGTGAGCTGATTTACTGATTCACGAACTGGACAGATAAGCAAAACAATTCCTAAGACTTTTTGTCTGGTTTCTAGTCCAAATATCTAAATAATCTTCAATCAAGAAGCTTTTTCTAGACAAGTAAAAAATAACAATACATCACTTTATAAGCTAAAACATCAGCCAATGAGGTAAACTGAAGAATCTTGTTTTTGCTTTGAATGAACTTTATTTTGCCTTCTCCATTCAATTGCGGTTTATTTAGCTTCTTTAAGCCTTTACAGTGTGCTAACAGCGCAGTGGAATGATTGATTTTGGCTGGCTGAGGATCATATCAAGGTGTGCCATTCCTTCCAGGTAAACACACAGAGACAGTGAACTCCTGAAAGGGTTTTCTACTAAATATTGAAGAGTTTTGTATGAGTTTCTCTGATGTTCCTCTGCTGCCCTCTAGCGACACACACACGCACGCGCACGCACACGCGCACGCACACCTAAAAGCAGCGGAATATGGGAATCAACTAATCTCCGGTTTACACTAATTTCCACGTCTAGTAATAAAAACTGTTTAATATTCTGGATTTAGATTTCCTTTTCGTGTTTTTTTCTATACCTTTATTAAACTATTTTAAATGTTATTCATATTTCCATTACTGTAAACAAACAGCAAAAGTAATCATCTCTGTATGGTTTGTACTGTATTTTCACATACAGTCTAATTGCTTTGTTGTTATTGCAATAAAAAAATAGAAAGTAAATCTCAAGGCTTCCAAATGTTTAGTTTATACAGTTTTTTAGATGTTTTTGGATTGTGGACTGTGTTCAATTACCAATACGCTAAGTAAGCATCTTTGCTAATGCTAAATTCTTTCCCTGACTAAAGTTACACCTATTAATCAATACAAACTCAACTATCTCAACACGTGTTGTGGTGAATATACACATATGGTCAAATATTGTGTTCAGTTTGCGTACATTTTATTTTTAAACGGGTACATCATGAATATGAGTGAATATGTGGATATGCAAATGAGTAGTTAAAGACTCCTTTGAATATTCAACAGTAAATCAAGTATTCAAATCCTAATTCCAATTCATTCATTCATTCATTTTCATTTCGGCTTAGTCCCTTTATTAATCAGGGGTCGCCACAGCGGAATGAACCGCCAACTATTCCAGCATATGTTTTACGCAGCGGATGCCCTTCCAGCTGCAACCCATCACTGGGAAACATCCATACACACTCATTCACACACATACACTATGGACAATTTAGCTTACCCAATTCCCCTATAGCGCATGTGTTTGGACTGTGGAGGAAACCGGAGCACCCGGAGGAAACCCACACCAACACGGGGAGAACATGCAAACTCCACACAGAAACACCAACTGGCCCAGCCGAGGCTCGAACCAGCGACCTTCTTGCTGTGAGGCGAACTGAATAGTACTGTTGATAATTTAACATTTCTGTTATAATGGAGTTCTCAAGTGGTAAATGTTTAGCTGCTCATTTATTTCATTATGCTAATACGCCTGATTAGCATCTGTTAGCGGTAAAGCTCTGCCTAGTATCATTTCATTGGTCGCTCAGGCACTTTTACAATGACTATTTCTGTCACAAGTAATAATTTATTTACTGAATAAAAATATTTAACTAGCAACAAACATAGACGCAGAAATATTGGATGGTAATACTTAATATTACTTAACTGGATGGGAATAGCGTTCATTATTATACCTCAGACTTTGTGTGTTGTTTGTTTTGTCTGTGTGTTTTTACCGCTTGTTTTGTTTATTGACTTGAGGCCTGAGAGTGTAAGGTGTTCTCACCTGTGTCTGCTGTCCTCTGACGAACACATCTCTCTCTCTCTCTGTCCGATTCCGATGAGCTTTAATCGAAATAAACATTAAGGTTTAATCCACGTCCGTCAGTTTCATTCGGCCGTTTGAGCTCCAGCAGATTTCAAATTCAAATCTCCCGCCTGAGCGTGAAAAAACACGTGATTGGTCACGTGACTGTTCGTTTATTTATTTATTTTTCAATAACAATGACTTAATCTTATATAAAACAGACAAAAATATAACACAACCCGTCCAGAGAGCACTTTATACAACAAGGAAAATATAAATACATTTTAAATAGTACAACAATATATGACTGTGACTGTATACATTCCTTTATGTTCAAATTAAATAATTGAGAATATTTAAGACTTATAAAACCTCAATGTTATGCTATTAAACAACTATTTTATCTTTTAGATAAGGTATTGATGCCTCTAAAAAATATCTAAAATGTTTCTGTCTAGAGCCAATATTTTTGCTGTTTATTAATGAATATTTGTTTTAATGCACTTTATTTTGCTCATGTTTAGACAGTATTAGTACACAGACTGCTATGCATGAGTCAGGATTTTGAAATGCTGTTGTTCACATCATCAGGATAACTATTTTATCCACAACTAATATTCATTCATTCATTTTCCTTCAGGTTAGTCCCTTTATTCATCAGAAGTCGCCACAGCGGAATGAACCACCAACTATTCCAGTATATGTTTTACACAGCGCATGCCTTTCCAGCCGCAACCCAGTACTGGGAAACACCCATACACACTCATTCTCACACACACACACACACACACACATACACTCATACACTACGGCCAATTTAGTTCATCAATTCACCTATAGCGCATGTGTTTGGACTGTGGGGGAAACCGGAGCACCCGGAGGAAACCCACACCAACACGGGGAGAACATGCAAACTCCACACAGAAACACCAACTGACCCAGCCGGGACTCGAACCAGAGACCTTCTTGCTGTGAGGCGACAGCACTACCCACTGCGCCACTGTGCCGCCCCACAACTAATATTGACATGTAAAATGTTGCAGTAAAGTGTTAGCGGGAGTCTGCAGCATGAGCTTTCAGAATTTAAACATTGTGTAATACAGTTGTGCAATATAACCATCTGAAAGTCTTGCAGAACCATTCTGATAATGTGAGTCATTATAACAGCATGAGAGAGATCATCCACAATGCATTTTATATGTTAGATAGTCCCGAGTAACATATTTCACATGAAAGCTTACATACCGTATAGTTAACAAGACCAAACCATAATTACATAAATTACAATAACACCGTGCAAAAGTGTGTGAACCCTTGGTTTATAATACTCTGTGTGTTTCTCTGATGATCATTCATTCATTTTCCTTCAGCTTAGTCCCTTTATTCATCAGGGGTCACCACAGCGGAATGAACCGACAACTTATCCAGCATATGTTTTACACAGTGGATGCCCTACCAGCTGCAACCCAGTACTGAGAAACACCCATACACACTCATACACTACGGCCAATTTAGTTCATCAGTTCCCCTATAGCGCATGTGTTTGGACTGTGGGGGAAACCGGAGCACCCGGAGGAAACCCACACCAACACGGGGAGAACATGCAAACTCCACACAGAAACGCCAACTGACCCAGCCGGGACTCGAACCAGTGACGTTCTTGCTGTGAGGTCACAGTGCTAACCACTGAGCCACCGTGTCGCCCCTGAGTAACATATCTAACATAAAAGATGCTTCTAATAGTTCACAGGACCAAAACATAGTGAAATAAATTAAAATAACACCGTGCAAAAGTGTGTGAACCCTCGGTTTATAATACTCTGTGTGTTTCTCTGATGATCAATGACTGTTATTTTGCTTTGTGATGGTGTCTCGTGAGTCTTGAACAGCTAAAATGCTGCTGTTCTTCAGATAAATCCTTTTTTTCTTACGTATTACGATTTCTTATGCAGACTTTTTAATCTTTCCAGCAGCGACTGTATGATTGTAGATCCAATTATGAATAAAGGTTCAAACACTCACTGATGCTGCAGAAGGAAACACCAGGCATTAAGAGATGGGGGTGAGAACTTTTAACCAGGACAGAAATGTCTTTATTTGGTTGAAATATGCTTTTTGTCCGTGTATAAGTGCCCCTCAGAGCAACAGAAGACATAAGTACAATGTAATGTATAATTAAATGTTTCCCAGATTACAAATAACAGACAATTTACCCCCATCTTCACATGCAAAAGTTTCTTAAAGGGACAGTTCACCCAAAGATTAATTAGAGTTTTTTACAGACGCAGGACACATTTCTCAATACTCAGGTCACTTTGCGTCTGTAAAGAAGTGTCACATTAAAGTGGTGCAAAATAAGAGAAACCATTAACAGAAGTACAAATATACTCAACAAGCTTATCTGTGTCTAAATAAAGTGTTCACACGCACAGGAAATGCACACACACACACACACACACACACACACACACACAGACGTTAAACAACTTTAACACTTTTAACACACCGGCCATAAGTAACACAGCTGCAAAATACACTCATTTGTTCCTCTTTTGGGTGTAAATTAGTGTCAGTAATGTAGTTTAAATCTGACAGAAGCTCCTGGAGACGCGTCTGAAGACGTCCTCATCTGTCAACTCCACATCTCACTGACATACATGACGTTTGTTTGTAAAAATGCAGTCAGGTTTCTGTGTGTTAGATTCATGTACTTAAAATAAACTACATATTAAAGAGCCCCTATTATGCATTATAAAAGGTCATGTTTTGGTTTTGGGGGTCTCCAACAACAGGCTGATGTGCATCAAGGTCAAAAATACACTTTCATTGTCTTATAATCTGCATTTATTTTCACCTGATTCTCCCAACGACTCCTATATGATTCGTTCAGCGATTCATTCGTTCCCAAACCCCTCCTTAGTGCGAAGTCTGTTGTGATTGGTCGACTGCGTTCAGCGCGAGACAGAGAGAAACGCCCACCACGGCTATGAAGTAGCAGAAATGTATATGAGAGCCCAATGCAGGAGTGCAATAAAGCAATGCAGTTAAACTCCAGCATATTACTCTACTCTTAACCCTAACCCCGAGTAATAACACCGACACACATTCAATCCACACTGTGGAAAAAATTGACGTATTTTGAACATTGACCACGCAGCGCACGTGAGGAGCAGCTGATGGTGGCCATAGTAAAGGCAAACAGCAGAGGATCACGAGTTCAGACACGCATTTCAATCAGTAAAGGAAGAAGCAGGCGATATATGTGAACAGCCTCATACAGGTTTAACCTGAGAGATACAGTACAAGCACTGATCTGTAATAGATAACTGATTACAAGCCGCGCGGAGCGATTACAAATTATAACACACAATTAAACACATGTTCCACATGAACTGTAACAGTTACTGATAAAGTCCTGTCAAAGTCTGACAAAGTCCCACACATAATAGTCTCTGCTGCTCCATCCTTTAATAGCAAACGGTAATAATGTGTGTGTGTGTGTGTGTGTGTGTGTGTGTGTGTGCGTTTGTATGTGTATCTATGTTATTGTGTGTTCTTTATTGTGTGTCTGTGTTATTGTGCATTTGTTAGGGGGGGTGTGTATGTATTTATGTGTGTGAGTGTTATTAGGGACCGAGCACCTACGGTGCGTAGGCCCTATTGGAATTCCGCTGTTTATTATTATTATTATTATTCTTCTTCTTCTTCTTCTTCTTCTTCTTCTTCTTCTTCTTCTTCTTCTCCGGAATGAATCGCGATTTTGAGGGTCTAAACATGCTCGAAAACTCACCAAACTTTGCACACGCCCCAGAAGTGGCGAAAATTTACGTTTATTATAGGTTTTAGAAGTGGGTGTGGCAAAATGACTCGACAGCGCCACCTATACACATTTGACGGACTAGCCCCCGAGCTACATTTCACGCACATGTACGAAAATTGGCACACACATCAAACATGCCAAAACCTACCAAAAAGTCTCTTGGAGCGAAATCTCAAACCCAACAGGAAGTCAGATATTTTTAACTTCCTCTGCCGAAAAAGTGCAGTTTTTGCCATTTTCAGGCGTGGTATTTGAACGAACTCCTCCTAGGGAATTCATCGGATCAACACCAAAATTGGGTATCGTCAACTAAAGGCCTTGGCGATGTTAAATTGCGAAGATCTAGAGTTTTCGTCGAAGGGCGTGTCCGTGGCGGCCTCTCAAACTTTGACGCTTCGTCACGAAACAGGAAGTTGTTATAAATCAGCCATACATTGTCTGATCTGATTTAAAATCCATATGTTTGATAACAGTCCTGACCTGAACACGTTTACATGCCAATAACCAGATACAGATATAGCGCCACCTGCTGGCAACAGGAAGTAACATGTTTTACAGTGTCACAAGCTCCTCCTACAAATTTCATCACATCGAGTCCATGTTCCATTAGTTTAGTCCAAAGGCCTTTGTGATGTTAAATTGTGAAGATCTAGAGTTTTCGCCGAGGGGCGTGTCTGTGGCGGACTGAGAAAGTGCAATGCTTCGCCATGGAGGAGGAAGCACTTATAACTCAATCAAACAATATCTGATCTGCCTGAAAACGCACAGGTTCGATGAGATTCCTCTCCTCAAGACATCTACGTGCCTATATTGAGTCTCAGTTTTAGCGCCACCTGCTGACAGAAGGAAGTTTGGCATAAATCTTCGATTTTCTCGGGTATTTTAATATATATCGGCTTAAATTATTATTGTCCGCTGTTCTCTGTCATCCTGAGGCCACCGGGCGGCGGTGAGCCCGGGTGCGAGGTCCCTTTCATCGCTGCTTGCAGCTTTAATTTATTTTGTGTTTGTTAATGTGTGTGTTATTGTTTGTGTGTGTTATTGTGTGTGTGTGTGTGTGTTTGTGTTTGTTATTGTGTATGTTTGTGTTATTGTTTGTGTGTGTGCACGCATGCATGCGAGTGTGTGTGACCTTGTATTCCTTACATTGTGAGTACCAAATGTCCCCACAAGTATAGCAATACCAGTTAATTCAGACCTTGTGGGGACATTTTTGGCCTCTATGAGGAAAATGGCTGATAAATCCGCCAGAATGAAGGATTGTGAAGATGTAACAGTGCAGAGTGTTTGCTGTGAGGGTTGAGCTTAGGAGTAGTGTTAGGGAATATACAGTATATATAGAAAAAACATCATTGTGTCTATGGGAAATTCCCCATAAAGATAGCTGTATAAGTGTGTGTGTGTGTGTGTGTGTGTGTGTGTGTGTGTGTGTGTGTGTGCAGAGGGGGAGGGTAAGCTGTTTTACATTTTCTATTTCCCCTTTTCTGCAGTCATGCAAGAGTGCGTCGTGTTTAATGCCAGATAAGCTCGACTTCTGTTCTTCCTCCAAAAGTAATGAAATAATTCTTCATTTGTCAGCTCAAAGCGACTCTTCAGATCGGACTCGGACCTTCAGTTCATGAGCTGTAAGTACCATTATACTCAATTCAGACCAAACTCAGAGCTAAACAGGAGGAACTAACATGAAGACTGGAGATGGGATTATATGAGTGTGATAAACAGTGTTTCTGTTGATCACACACACACACACATCTATGGTAATATTGATTGATTTATAATGTTTTATACAATGATATCGCAGCCAACGGGAAACGTTCTCTGAATGTTTTAACAACGTTCTCTCAACGTTACAAACAAATGCTCTTATAATATGGTCATTCAGTGCTCAAAACATTAGCACACAGTGATATTTATGTCTGTTAGTGTAACATTCCTTTAACATTTCCCATGATATTTGCAAAAGGATGACACTGATCTTTCAGAGAGCATCCAGAAATATGATTTTCATCATTTAAAGGGATAGTTCACACAAAAGAACCAAACTTTCCTCATCATTTACTCACTCAAGTGGTTGTAAATAGATGGTTTTCTTTCTTCTGTTGATCACGAAGTGTAATAAAAGTTTTAAAACACATTTAACATTGTAGTATGACATTTATAACATTTAAACATACAATTCTTATAACGTTTGCAAAGTGATGAGTCACCGGAAGAAAGAAGCCACTTGTAAATGAGTAAATGCTATGTATTTTTGGTGAACTGGCCCTTTAAGAGTTTATTTCTCTTGGAAACTGTGATGCTGCGTGTCATTCAGTGTAACGGCGGCAGTAAACAGACGGTTCTGAGAGCAGTTTTGCGGAGCGTTTGCAGATGTGCAGAAACGGAAGCAGGTGTGCAGATCATGCATTCAGATGGAGAATGCCGTATACTGTACAAACCTCAAACATTCACAATCAGGTCACTGCAAGCCGTATTACTGGCAGATCAGCCTCTATTACTGCTCGAACAGATCATCAGAAATAAGATGCAAAACAGCCGATGAGATCCACTTCTGATTCATCATTTGAAGGAACAACTCTGGCCAAACACATCAGAAAACTACCATCAGTGTGTTTCTACATGAAAAAATACCGTAGTAATATATAGTAAATATTACAGTGTTTTTGAAGCATATTATAGGATTAAGTACTTGAATTAAACTCATGTGGTGATTCTATAGTTGCCATGGTAACGCAACAACTAAATAAATTAATCTGTTGTGGTGATTCTATAGTTGCCATGGTAACGCAACAACTACATAAATTAATCTGTTGTGATGATTCTATAGTTGCCATGGTAACGCAACTACTACATAAATTAATCTGTTGTGATGATTCTATAGTTGCCATGGTAACGCAACTACTACATAAATTAATCTGTTGTGGTGATTCTATTGTCGCTATGGCAACACAACAACTATATTTATAAGCTGTGGTGATTCTATAGTTACTATGGTAATGCAACAACTACAGCAATTCATCTGTTGTGGTGATTCTAAGGTTGCTATGGTAACGCAACCACATAAAATAATCTGTTGTGGTGATTCTATTGTTGCTATGGCAACACAACAACTGTATTAATCAGCTGTGGTGATTCTATAGTTACTATGGTAACGCAACAACTACAGCAATTCATCTGTTGTGGCTATCCTACAGTTGCTATGGCAACACAACAACTATAGTAATATAAATAAATGACCCAATACTGTAACTAGGGTATATTATACTACAATACACCAGTTCACTGTATAGTAAAAACAATGTATACTACAGTATACTACACTTTTACTACACAAAAACACTACAATGTTTACTATAATTACTAGTATAATCTTCAGAAAGTCTGGGAAATATGTACACAAAACATGCTCAAATAACATTCTTTAAACACAACATTAAAGTAAAAGTTGGTGTTTAGTGTGATTTTCTCTTCACTTTCTCCCATTAATGTAAATCTTATGAAAAATAACTATACTTTAAGTGTATTTATTAAATGCACTTAAAGGGACAGTTCACCCACAACTGAAGATTCTGTCACAACTCATTCATTCGTTTTAAAAAGGCCTTTGATAATGTTAAGCACAATGTACTTTTACCTAAATTATCCAGGTTTAATTTTTGTTAATGCATTATCATGGATGGAGTCATATTTAATATCGAGAAAACAATGTACAAGAATTAATAGCGCGTGCTCACCATTCATTAATTGTAATTCTGGAGTTCCACAGGGATCAATTCTTGGACCAATTCTGTTTAGTTTATACATGAATGATTCGCCTGCAGTGTGTCCAGAAGTTCAGGTTTAAGTGTATGCAGACGACACAGTGGTGCATACTCACGCACAAACCAAAGAACAAGCGTCTAACAAACTTACAGTTGCACTCAGGAAGGTTTCAGACTGGTTAAGTCGCTCGTGTCTTACCCTTAATGTAAGTAAAACTGTGGGAATGTTTTCTTCAATTAAGATAAATGAGGAGCATTGCTCAGGTATTTTAGTTAATGGACAAATAATAAATATAGCTGATCATTTGAAATATTTAGGCGTAATTATTGACTCTCATTTACATTTTAACAAACACATTAAGAAAGTGCTAGAGCAAGCCTGAGGATTTATAGAAACATCAGGCATCAGTTACCTATGGCTGCTGGTCCCACATGAACATTAGGACATTAAAACCATTGTATATTATCTATAAACAAACTGTCAACGTTTGAGGAGCTATCACTGCTGTTACTGTACTGCACAACATATATTACTAACATTACACACTTTCTTATTTTATGCTGATGTGTGTTTAATGTATAAAACCTTTAACGATCCTGCACCACCACTTCTCAAACAATGTGTGACTGTCTGCAAGACAATATAAGACAGACTAGGTCAGGTTAGAGGGGATTGTTCAGTTCAACTTAAGAGAACTGCTTTTGGACAATGAAAGATGTAATCATAAACCGGTGCATATTAGAGAGAGTACCGCTTTCATCATTTTAAAAATCAAATATGCAAATATGCTGATTTTATTTTATTTTATTTATACTATGATGTGTATTGTGCTGTAAGTGTATATTGTATTTATTTATTTATACTTTCTGTCTAGGGACTACATAACTAACTCTGGTACAACACATCATGTATAAATGAATAGAATAGAATAAATAAATTAAATAAAATATCCTTCACTTCTTCCAAACCTGTTTGAGTTTCATTCTTGTGTTAGAAAATAAGTTATTTTGAATAATGTTGGGGGAAAACATGGTAACCACTGACATACTATTAGCTTTTCCTACTTTGGAAGTGGCTACTGGTTTTTAACATTGTTCAAGGTATCTTCCTTTGTGTTCAGCAGACAAAAGGAAACTCATTAAGGTTTGGAGAGTAAATGATAAGAATATCTTCATTTTTAGGGAACTATCCCTTATAAGTAATGGTAAAGTATTTTTCATATTGTGTATACTAACATCTACTGTATGCACTAGACTTATACTTGTACAACAGTGCACTTAAAAACTGCTTGGGACAAATTGACCCACTTTTTAATATATAAAATGATATGTACTATAATAAGTATATCAGTAGTAAACTTTAGGTGCACAAGTATAGTCCACAATAGCATTTTTCATGTGTTCTGCGAGTGAACTAATGAGTATACTAGTGGTTTACTTTTGTAATGCATATAATAAATAATTACACTGCAATCTTAAGAGCATCCCTGAGACTTCTGAGAGCACTTCAGAAGTAGACTGATAGTATATGTGCTTATCTTTAGGGCACGAACAGCACACTTGAATAAACTTCTTTTTCATAAGAGGAACAGAAACTCTTGCAATTAAACCCAAACAATGCATGCTTGTATGTTCTACTAGAGAATGAGAGAATGGATTATAGAATGCATTATATGTTATTAAAACTGTCAATTTAACGGTGAGCTAAAATCTTATATAATTTTACCAGTTATTAAGCTGAATTAAGAGTCAAAGTATGTGGTTAAAGACAAACTATAATGAGTAATAAGTAGAGGATGAATGGAGTTCTTGTCTCCACAAAAGAAAGAAGTGATATTTGCGCAGTGTCTGTGGTTTTCATACATTTTACCACTGCAGTTAAAGCTGAGACTGCAAGAGTTTGTGTTTGTGTTGTCGACATGTAGAGAAACGTTGTTTACTGCTGCCAAAGCAAATCCACATTGCTGAAACTCAGATAGGAGTTTGGTTTGGTGAATTTATATACATTTGGTTTCTGATTTGCGCTGTAAGCTGTGGACCAAATGGAGCTGATCTGGGCAATCTGACAGAGTAGAGCCATCAGACCAATCAGAGCAGAGTAGAGCTAGCTGACCAATCAGGGCAAAGTAGGGCCATCAGACCAATCAGAGCAGAGTAGAGCCATCTGACCAATCAGAGCAGCGTAGAGTCATCCGACCAATCAGGGCAAAGTAGAGCCATCAGACAAATCAGAGCAGAGTAGAGCCATCTGACCAATCAGGGCAGAGTAGAGCCATCAGACCAATCAGGGCAGAGTACAGCCATCAAACCAATCAGAGCAGAGTGGAGCCATCAGACCAATCAGATCAGAGTAGAGCCATCTGACCAATGAGAGCAGGGTAGAACGATCAGACCAATGAAAGCAGGGTAGAGCCATCCGACCAATCAGATCTGGGCCATCCGATCAATCAGAGCAGAGTAGAGCCATCCATCAGACCAATCAGAGCAAAGTAGTGCCATCCAACCAATCAGAGCAAAGTAGAGCCATCTGACCAATCAGAGCAGAGTAGTCCCATCCAACCAATCAGAGCAGAGTAGAGCCATCATACAATCAGAGCAGATCTTGGCAATCTGACCAATCAGAGCAGAGTAGAGCCATCCATTAGACCAATCAGAGAAAAGTAGAGCCATCTGACCAA
>CAIGQW010052916.1:107-13768 GCA_903798125.1 Danio choprae | reverse complement strand
ACAGCCTATTTGGTTTCACTTTATTTTTGTTATGCTGAAATGACCAAAAAATTGGGCCTCACGGTGGTGCAGTGGGTAGCACGTTTGCCTCACAGCAACAAGGTCGCTGGTTCGAGCCTCGGCTGAGTCAGTTGGCATTTCTGTGTGGAGTTTGCATGTTCTCCCCGTGTAGGCGTGGGTTTTGGGTTGGGTAGGCTAAATTGTCCGTAGTGTATGAGTGTGTGTGGATGTTTCCCAGTGATGGGTTGCAGCTGGAAGGGCATCCGCTGTGGCGACCCCAGATTAATAAAGGGACTAAGCTAAAATGAAAATGAATGAATGAATGAATGACCAATAAATTGGAGGGATTTTTTTTTTAACACCCTTTTAACCTGTAATTAGAATTTTAATATTTAATGTTGTAATATTATATGCGACGCGGTAGCGCAGTGGGTAGCACAATCGCCTCACAGCAAGAAGGTCGCTGGTTCGAGCCTCGGCTGGGTCAGTTGGCATTTCTGTGTGGAGTTTGCATGTTCTCCCTGTGTTGGCGTGGGTTTCCTCCGGGTGCTTCAGTTTCCCCCACAAGTCTAAGCACATGCGGTATAGGTGAATTGGGTAAGCTAAATTGTCTGTAGTGTATGTGTGTGAATGAGTGTGTATGGATGTTTCCAAGTGATGGGTTGCGGCTGACAGGGCATCCGCTGCGTAAAACATATGCTGGAATAGTTGGCGGTTCATTCCGCTGTGGCGACCCCAGACTAGTAAAGGGACTAAGCTGAAAAGAAAATGAAGGAATGATAATATTATACCGATTGTAAAAGCTCCATAGATTGTATTTTTCATAAAGTGTAAAATCCATTTGTTCGTTTATTTTGTGCACACCAGATAATGGAGAATAATTACAGTTGTTCAGGAGCATAGAGTTGATTACTTTAGTTAATTTGTGCTGATTATTTTGGAGATCTTCCTTGTATGTGACATTGATTGTGTATGGACTGATTTTGAGTGTACTCTTGGTCTTTTAGGGATAAATGTCTTGTCTTGTCTGGTCCTAAAGGGTCACTCACTGCACTTGTCTGCAACTAATGCTAAAGTCAATCAAAAGCACAACGGAAAACCGATAGCTGCACTAAGTGTTCCGGTTGGGAAAGGATTTTGGGAATACTGGAAAAAATGTGGTGGAATTTTGTGTGGAAAATTTGAAGTTGATAGTATCTAGTGTTGCATGATGGGAAAATATGGGATATGCAATATTGTGATTTACGATATTTCTTGCAATATAACATTTTCCTTATAAAAATCATGTATTTATATAATGATCGTTTAGTTTAACAGGCGATAGATAAGTGGGATAATATTTAGATTAGTTTATTTGCTATAAATGCTCATGTGGTCTTCTGTGCATGTCCTTGAGTTTTGTTTGATACAATTTTGTCCTTTTAATACAAGCACTCTTTTTGAATGCATTACAAATAATAAATATATTTATTAATTATAAATGTTAATGCAAGAATTTCTGTGCTGTGCAGTAAAATCTAAAATTGTGTATGGAAAGCATCGTCAATGCACCGGGATGCACTGTGATATCAAAATGCAATGATATAAAGGGTTAAAGCTATTTTCCAGTAGTAGCCACTAAACAAGCACCTCTCATTACAAGTTTGAGAAGATGCTTGACACGCATTGCATTTACAGCATGAGTTTAGCACAGAATTTACAGCGACCTTCAACTCGATGTCATTTACAAAGCCACTCATGTCATGTGTTGGAGCATCTGCTTGTATGGATGCATGTATGGATCTGCATGTATGGAGCATCTGCATGCAACCGTGTATGGAAAGCATCGTCAATGCACCGTGATGCACTGTGATATCAAATTGAACCAAATCGATGGCATGATAATGGTAACCGAACCGTGAGACCAGTGTAGGTTCACACCTCTAGTGTGGATCCACAAGTATTGCTGTAACAGTTGAGAAAGGAGAGGAATTGTTACCTTAAGGACACAGCGAGAAACAAAACAATGAGATAAATGACGCAGTACGTAACAACCGGTTTTGATCTACTACTGAACCGATACCGAATCATCTGTGTCACTGTGCATCGAAGACACAATTAATTTTGACACCCCTACAACTCTGCTTACATGCTGTTTTTCACCTACTATATAGTATGGAAGTATGTGATTTCAGATGCAGTCATTATCTTTTCTTTTTCAGGGACTTTAATGTATTTCCTGTGTCAACAGGAAGTTACAGTCAGAATGCAGGAAAATGGGGATTGTTTTCTGACTTTCATTAGTGCTGAAACTCTTTTCTCCACCTCCGAGGCCTTCATATGAGCAATTCCAGTGTTATGGATGTGACATTTGCAGCAAAAACTCCAAAACATAAGTTCACAGAGAAAGTACATTTATATTGAAACCTCCGTTTATGTTTTCCACAACTACTAACCACAGAGTTATGGGATCAGGAAAAGATCAGTCTGTAAACATTTGATATATTTTAAATGAGAGAAAATAAACATGCGTTATGGATGTGACCAAAAAAGTCTGCAAGTTTACAGTATACAACATACTTTGTAGAAATTCTGTGAATTAAACTGCACAACCCAAAAGAAACGATGCTAATCAAGAGGATAAGAGTTGCTCACTACAGAACAAACATGATTGATTTGATTTTATTTGACATCTTTGCATTTATGAGGGGAAAAAAGCTTCGTCATGTGACACCTCTCCGTTATGGATTGGACAGATGTGAAATCGGCACTCTTGTGACTTTGGTAAATCAAATATAATAGTTTGAACACATTGACAGAGACATTGAGTATTTTGGAAGTACTGTAAAATACTTGCTTACACAAAGAACATAGAAAGGGTTTCGCTATTTTGCCGACATTTGCTTGGAATATGATGGTGGTGAAGCTGAATTCTGTGTCGGTGTCTGCACAGTTTCCAGGGAGATGAGGAGAGAAAGACCGCACCGCTGCGCAGTAATTCACATGCTGAAAGAGAGTGGGAGGAAACTCTGAAGAATCACCAGAGAAAGAGACTCAGATGCTGTGGCGTCTCCAACACTATTCAGACATGAGTAGCTTTGTAAATGACGTCTTGAGTTGAAGGTCGCTGTAAATTCTGCGCTAATCCCATGCTGTGAATGCAATGTGTGTCAAGCATCTTTACAAACTTGCAATGAGAGGTGCTTGTTTAGTGGCTACTACTGGAAAATAGCTTTAACCCTTTATATCATTGAAATACTCGTATGATAAACCTGTAACGGTGGTCACACATAAAAATAAAACATGTACACCTATGTAAGTAACCCAACAGTATTATATCTCTTAACACACACAAAAAAATACTACTGAAGTGAGGTTCAACTTGGGTCAGCATCGTCGTAATGCAACGTGCTTAATGCAAAACTTATTCAAACTATCCGTTACATACATGGGTAATATAGAAACATGCATTCAAGAGTTCACACTTAGCTGATGATTGAAAATAAAGCGTATTTGGCATGCTGTATGGGAGAGAGCCCTGAGCTCAGAATATCCTCGAACCCGGGGCTCCCTCCCGTTTGAAGGACGAGAGGGGAGTTTGAGCTCAGGTAGGTCTCGAGAACTCCCCTGCTGTGAACGTGCTTGAGATATTTCTTAAGATGTTATTTTTTGAGAAGTCAATTTACTTATGATGAATGTCTTTGGACGGTGGGAGGAAACCGGGAAGCCTGGGGAAAACCTGGGGAGAACATGCAAACTCCGCACAGAAACGCCAACCGGCCCGGTGAGGGGCAAAACGGTGGTGTTCTTGCTGTGAGGCAACAGTGCTAGCCACTGGGCCGCCGTGCCGCCCAGTCAGGAGAAAGGAAGGAGTAGGGGTGGAAGGGGGGATTCTTCAAGACGAAGATGACTGGAGTGAAAAACTCTGGTTATTTATAGTGTGTCTGATTGAAACGAAGCTGATGCGATGCCAGCTGTGTTCAATCCTAAGCACGTGATCCTCTCGAAATTAGTTTATAAATAAACCGCACAAAAAAAAAAGAACAAGAAAATGCGATTCAGCTCAACTTCAGCTTTTGTGTTCAATACAAAAATGTTTGTCCAGAAAACTGTTAAACATGTAGACATAACATTTAAGCGAATATTGTTGACATGACATATATTTATATATAGATCTATAGTTATTCACAATACTTAGTATATATGACAGAAAAAGTACAGTTCGCTGAACAAATGGTGATTTTATTTTTTACAGTGCACAGTGGCACTCATCAATGTCCATTCCAAAGCAGTGGACCAATCAGACGAGGCGGTGCAAGTGTTGTGAGCTTTTTGTTTACAGTAGCAAGTTGGCATAGGAACTTTTTTTTTTAAATTATTATTATTATTATTATTATTATTATTATTATTTACGGTTCTGGAATGTCCTGCTTTTAATGATTGCAGAAGGCTTTTTTGTGAAATTAACTTTAATGACATTTTTAGCAAAGCATCACTGGTAAAACTGTTATTTCCTTAAAAAAAATCATCTGTTCTTATTTTTAATTCATTCATTCATTTTCTTTTCAGTTTAGTCCCTTTATTAATCTGGGGTCGCCACAGAGGAATGAACCGCCAACATATCCAGCATATGTTTTACGCAGCGGATGCCCTTCCAGCCGCAACCCATCACTGGGAAACATCCATACACACTTATACACTACAGACAATTTAGCTTACCCAATTTACCTATAGCGCATGTCTTCGGACTTGTGGGGGGAAACCGGAGCACCCGGAGGAAACCCACGCGATCAAGGGAAGAACATGCAAACTCCACACAGAAATGCCAACTGACCCAGCCGGGGCTCGAACCAGCGACCTTCTTGCTGTGAGGCGATTGTGCTACCCACTGCGCCACCGTGCTGCCCCATACATATTTATATGCTGTAAAAAATACAAAGTGTAGCACTTGCTGCTTCTTGAAGTGCAGTTTGATCACAGAGTTGGAACAGATCTTTTCATCTCAGTTTCTTTGCTAATCCTGTCTCGTGGACCTCATTATACGCGTTACTATGGAGACCTTTTAATATGCGCCTGTCAATCATTATCGATGGGCAGGGAAAACCACACGTCAAGTTGCGGTGGGCCTTAAGAAACGCTGGGATTTGGATCCTATTTATTAAAGTTATAAAATGAGACTTATTGTGTTTTTATATCACTCCAATATGACTGTGGACACAATATCTACACACACTTCTGTCCAAGCGGCTTACAAAAGTTGATTTTGCATGATAGGAGCATTTAAATGGCAGAGAAGAAGCTTTAAAAAAAATGCAAAGATGTATTCTGTGTTAATGGCCCCTTAAAGTCAAGTAATTGAGTTGCGGATAAGAAAGGAGTCCTCTCGTGTGTGTGTGTGTGTGTGTGTGTGTGTGTGTGTGGAGAACAGGGCAGCTGCTTCAGGGTTTCATTACTCAATGCTTCAGTTATTTCCTGCTTCACAATCACTGTTAGCTTCATGTTGTAATGCTGCGCTGCATTGAGTGGCTCATGTTGAGAAGATTGAAATGTACTGTAGCAGCAGCTTCATGTTCGTGTGGCTTAAACATCTGCAACAAACCACTTGGACACTCAAAACAACATTAGACGATCAATAATGCTGAGTCAGACTGACTGCCTCCGTTTGCTGTGTCATTGATTCTCCTGCAAATCCTTTTGTTTTGAGCATAGGAATGATTCATTTACCAGTGGTTCACCAGGATAAGACTGTTTATTGTATATTATTAGCTACAGTGTTGTCACCTACCATTTTAAGGGTTTGGTTAATATTCATAAGTCAACTTTTTTTTTTAATGTTCAAAAGCTAATTTTTATAATGTACAGAATCATCTCGCGGGCCGGATTGAACCCATTTACAGGCCGTACGTTTGACACCCTTGCTGCAAGCCATTATTTAAAGCAGTCATTCTTTAAATGACTTTAACTGTCATTGTTTAAAACAGTAAAACATAGTCAACCGTTTGGTAGAGTAGCAGGGTTAATGGACAGAGAAAGCTCATTATGTCCAGTGCACTCAACAGTAAACATCCCGTTATAAGCACTCAGACACTCCAGTTCTTTAGCGTTCGGTCTCGTATGCCATTTGAAACTTTTTAAGTAGCTCTTAGTGGGTGTATTTCATCTCCAGATTGTATTTCACATCATAATGAAATTAGTTTTACTTGAAGCAATGCATATTTTTTTTCAATAGCATGTTGTTATTTTTTAGTATGCGCATAATTTAGGGCGTTATAATTTTTTGTTAAAATATGTACAATTAAAAAATAAAACAACTAAATTTGCAAACATAAATTAGTGTCGTCACGAAACTGAATTTACTGAAACTTAAAAAATGTCCATTTCCCACTAACATTTGAGCGTATTCTTAAACAGCGCTGATTTGGCATTGTGTTTACATGCTCAACAGAAATGACTGTGATTGGCCATGAAGGTCATCAGTTCACCGAACTGACCGCTGCTTACTGACTGTAACCACAGATACAGGGACACTGGAGCATTTTAAAGCTGTGAAGATCAGTCGATTCATCAGCAGATCGCTCGTATGTCAGCTTATAAACGAACCAGCTGATCTTTGTGGCTTTAAAACGCTCCAGTGTCCCTGTATCTGTAGTTACACTCAGTGAACAGCGATGAACTTATGACCTTCATGGCTAATCACAGTCATTTCTGTTGAGCATGTGAACACAATGGCAAATCAGCGCTGTTTAAGAACGCGCTCAACAGCGCTCAAATGTTAGCAAGAAATTCATTCTTTCATTTCCTTTTTTGCTTAGTCCCTTTATTAATCAGGGGTCGCCACAGCGGAATGAACCGTTAACTTATCCAGCATGCGTTTTAGGAAGCGGATGCCCTTCCAACTGCAACCCATCACTGGAAAACACCCACACACTCTCATTCACACATACATTACGGACAATTTAGCCTTCCCAATTCCTATATAGCGCATGTGTTTTGACTTGTGGGGGAAACCGGAGCACCCGGAGGAAAACCACACCAACACGGGGAGAACATGCAAACTCCACACAGAAATGCCAACTGACCCAGCCGAGGCTCAAACCAGCGACCTTCTTGCTGTGAGGCGATTGTGCTATCCACTGCGCCACCGTGATGCCCGTCAGTGGGAAATTGATGTTTTTAATTTCAGTAGCGATTGGTACCGAAATTCAGTATCGTCACAACACTAATGTAAAATACATGTAATTTGTGAATAAGCAAAACCAATTTCCCAATGACTGAAGTGTGAAGACTTCCCTCTGATCTGTGGATTTTGTGTTTTGCAGGTGTGTGATGAACGGAGACTCAGGTGCAGGGGTGGTGACGGCCCCCCCGCCCACAAACCCTCCTCATAAAGAGCGATATTTCGACCGGGTGGACGAGAGCAGCCCAGAGTACCAGCGAGAGAGAAACATGGCTCCAGACCTGCGGCAGGACTTCAACATGATGGAGCAGCGCAAGAGAGTCTCCATGATCCTGCAGAGTCCAGTGAGAACAACACTAAACACACACACATTTACACTAATCAATATACAGTTGTAGTCAGAATTATTAGCCCCCTTGTATATTTTTTTGTCCCCCAATTTATGTTTAATGGAGAGAAGATTTGTCAACACATTTCTAAACATGATAGTTTTAATAATCTATGTCTAATAACTGATTTATTTTCTCTTTGCTATGATGACAGCACATAATATTAGACTAGATATTCTTCAAGACACTAGTATTCAGCTTAAAGTGACTTTTAAAGGCTTCACTAGGGTAATTAGGGTAAAGTTAGGGTAATTAGGCAAGTCATTGTATAACAGTGGTTTGTTCTGGAGACAATCCAACACTAATATTGCTGAAGGGGGAGAATAATATTGACCTTAAAATGGCTTTAAAACAATTCAAAACCGCTTTTATTCTAGCCGAAATAAAACAAATAAGACTTTCTCCAGAAGAATAAACATTATAGGAAATACTGTGAGAAAATCCTTGCTTTGTTAAATATACAAACTAAATGAACAAAATATTTTTATTGCATTAAGAATTTAGCAATTATACATATGGATTTCCATATTACAGAGAAAGAAAACTAACAAAGTGCAGTGTTTTACATTAATATACATTATGACCAGTGCTGGGCACGTTCCTTTAAAAGAGTAATTAGTTATAGTTACTAGTTACTTCTCACAAATAGTAAGTTACATAGTCACTGAGTTACATAATTATAAAAGTAACTCATTACCTGGGAAAGTAACTATTGGGTTACTTAAAAAAAAAATCTAATGTCAAATGACTATGAAATAAATATAAAACATTGTCCACTAATCTACACTGTGTTAATGTTGTTGTGGGACACTGTGAGAGACGACGGCAGCATGTGCTCAACTATAGATCTAGATATTATTGTGTTTAAGTCTGAGTAAGAAGTGTTTGCGCTGGAGAAAATGTAAGTTTTATTTGCTTTGCCGTCGTGGCTTCGTCTCCTCCTCTGGTAGCAGAGCTCGTGTTATCACCTGCGTAGCCACTAAGCGTGTGGCGGGATGTGACGACCTGAGGCGCTTCATTAGATTAGAGTTACTCGTCAGCGACGCAGAGAGACTCTATTTCCTGGGCATAAGCTGCACGATACAGAAACATTCTTGCCTTTCACCTCAATGAGGGATAAGTAGTGCTTATTTTTTCAGTTTCCAAACGCTACCTCTAAACTTGTTGGATTTGCCATCGCTCTGACTCCTGGTCATTGGTGTGTGCGACTGACTGTACATGTGCTTGTGTGTGAACATCCGCCCTACTCTGCCTCTCTGATTGGCAAACAATGGAAATGTACTCTATCTAAGCCAATCATCACATCACACCACGTTCACAGACACACCAATCATCATTACCCCCCCCCAGCATGAAAACCACTTGAGTGTTCTCAATTATAGTAACGTGTATTTTATTGTCAGTAACGGTAACAGTGTTGTAACAGGGGAAACAGTACATTTGATTACTCGTTACTGAAAAAAGTATCGCTGTTAGTAGCGCTGTTATTCCCATCACTGACCTCCCTTCTTCCCTTCTTGTTCATCAATCAACACCTTTCTGACATTTTAGGAAGGGTTTAAGAGATCCCTGAAAAATCCCTCAAAAAAACCTGCTAATCAATATTGGAAGAACACTTAGACCAGTGCCAAAACAACTTCAGCATATTAACTATCACTGAATTTTGACTTTTAAAAAATAGAAATGCACACCATATGATTTAATAAACCGTCTTTGCATTATAAATCTCTAAGTTCATTTGAGAACCACCATTTTAATATTTTATTCAGAAGTATTTTGCACTCTTCAATACACACTTTTAAAAACATTATTTCTTTAAATGAGTAAAACAAAAACCTCCAATTTCCATAATAATTTCCATCAATTTCTATTTTTGCTATTATACTGCTCAATACACGACATCAAAACATGAAATGGGAAAAACATGTCTAAAAAAATGAAGTTTTCTGTTTTTGCATATGAACTCTTGATGTGTCGATGGTGTTCATCAGACGTTTGTTCAGCTCTCAGGAAACCCCTCGTGACTGATGTCTCATTATATCCAGCAATCATATGTCTTTCTGCATGCATGCGTGTGTGTGAATACAGTGGAGATCCTGTGTATGCAAGCAGAAAGTCACTTAAGAATAATGAAGGTCTTTATTCAGCCAGGACTTGAGGAAGATGTGGAAAGGGCAGCTGATGTTCATTCACTGCTGATTTTCCATTGGTTTTCATACTCATTGGTCCTCATACTCATTGGTCCAAATACCACTAATAACAATTGTGAAAACCAGAAAGAAAAAAAATAAACTATCACAATAATGAATATTTTTATCCATTTCTCATTCAGTAGCCAATAGTTTTGGCACATTGAATCAAAACCGTTTTATTAAATAGTTATCTGTGTTAAAATAAGAGTTTGGTCACCTACATCTATACGAATGGAAAGATGATTCATTTATATCAAATGAATTGCAACAAGGCGACACGGTGGCTCAGTGGTTAGCACTGTGGCCTCACAGCAAGAAGGTCCCTGGTTCGAGTCCTGGCTGGGCCAGTTGGGATTTCTGTGTGGAGTTTGCATGTTCTCCCCGTGTTGGTGTGGGTTCCCTCCGGGTGGTTTGGTTTCCCCCACAGTCCAAACACATGCGCTATAGGGGAGTTAGATTAACTAAATTGGCAGTAGCGTATGAGTGTGTGTATGGGTGTTTCCCAGTATTGGGTTGTGGCTGAAAGGGCATCCGCTGTGTAAAACGTATGCTGGAATAGTTGGTGGTTCATTCCGCTGTGGCAACCCCTGATAAATAAGGGACTAAGCCGAAGGAAAATTAATGAATTTACACCATGAAATGTCCAAATAATTAGACGACAAAATATAAAGGCATTTTCTTTAAGCAGTTTTATATAAACACATATAATTAGATATTTGACTCAACAACATTAATACTTATTAAAATAAATCTATATCTCGATAGTTATACATTTAAAAAAAATACTTTAAAAAGCAAAATAATATAATTTATAGTACAGAAATAATCTACATCTAAAAATGTGCTAATGTCTATTACAAACTACTAAATGTCAACAGAATTTAATATATATATATTTTTTATATTTCTCTTGACTATTCCTGTTTATTAAAATCATATTTAATATTTCCCTCATTGTACCAATTTTGATCGTATTTTTTTTTTTCTTGGATTAGTTCCAGTTTTGTTGGTACCGACTAATCTATTGTATGCACAAATATATTATTATAAAGCATCCTGTAGAAAATATTAATGTAAAAGTGAGATTTGTGAGGGGTTAACTGGTGCTTAATACTGTATTTAATATATTCAGACTCCATACTCTGCTCTATAGAAAGTGTGTGATGCTCTTGTTAACAAACTCATCCATTATCCAGAGCTCTTGACAGTACATGCTGTGTTATTATCTTTCCCTTTCTCCAGTGTTGCTTTATGTACGGGTTTATTTCAAGCATATTTCTGTTACATTAGTGAGTTATGAAGTATATTCATTTTATTCAATGAATCCAACATTTAATTACACTTAACTTGCGTGTGCTAACGATGTGAATGGCCCCCTCAGACCAATACAGTTAACACATTTCTGCCCAAACTATTTAGTATTCCATTGTGTGAAGCGCACAGTTATAACACTAATTGATCTTAGTGCTTTATCAGTTAAAAACTACTAGTTATTTTAGTTTTTTTTTTTTTTTTAAATGCATCTCTCGGGATGTTTATTGGAGCAAGGGAATTTCCACAGTATTTCCTATAATGTTATTTTCCTTCTGGAGAAAGTCTTATTTCTTTTAGTTTGGCTGGAATAACAGCAGCTTTAAAAAATTTATACTAATAATAAGGTCAGTATTATTATTCAGTTCAATTCAGGTTTATTTATGTAGCGCTTTTTACAATGTAGATTGTGTCAAAGCAGCTTAACATGTTCTAGTAAAGTCCAGATTTCAGAGTTCAGTTCAGATCAGTGTGGTTTAAGTTTCACTGCTGAAAGTTCAAACACTGAAGAGCAAATCCACCGAAGCGCAGCTCCACATGTCCTGATCCGAGCAGGCCAGTGGCAACAGTGGAGAGGAAAAAACTTCACCAATTGACGAAGTGAAGGAAAAATAACCTCGAGGGAAACCAGGCTCTGTTGGGCACGATCATTATCTTCTGGCCAAACTTCCTGTGTGGAGCTGCAGTGTAGGCGGTCTCTGTCTAGGCAGTCTCTGCAGATTATGCATCACCTTATGGGGCATAAGAATAGGACGCGTGTTTGGATATAACACACTTCGTTATTATTGTTCATTTATTAGTTTGCTGGAAATTAGAACTGAATAGTTTTGAAACAAATCTTTGTGCTTAACAAACGAAATGAAATATGTAGGCTAATGGATGTCTTCAGTGGAGTGAGTTTCCACTGTTTCCTTACTCCAGGAAAGTAAAGAGGATGAAATGTAAATGGCAAATGCGCCATGCATCTGACTCTTAAAGGGAATGGGAGAGGAGACTCTGATTGGCTTAATGTACGTTATGCTCAAAACACACTCATAACTCATTAAGAAAATAAGACCAACCCTGTTAGAGTATGAGCCAGGGCGCAAAGACAGTATTTTTCCATCCTTAAAATAGCAGAAGTGGATTCGGGCACCCTTAAGCCTGGTTTATACTTCTGCGTTGAGTGATCGGCCTGACCCACGGCGCATGCCTTGCGCGTTGTCGAGCATTTATACTTCAGCGTGCTGTTTGTGTTGCTCTGCAATAACGCTTCCGAAACACTAGCTGGCAGTAGGTGTTTATGTTCCTCTGTGTCGAGTTTCTTCGCTGGTGTTTTGTTTTTTCTGAATGCTACCTTAATGTACAAGTAGCTCAAACTCGCTCATTTTGAGGCGGGAACCGGTGGACGTGCAACAACTTTAATCATGAGGTAAACACAAAACAAAACTTTCCATCTGGAGCTCCTTCACGGGACTCCACACTTGTAAACACTCACTCTATCGGGCTCGCGAGGCTCTCACTTCCATCCACACTCGTCAACGCTACAAAGCACACCAATCACAGAGCTTGCGCTATGCGTCGTTGCGACGTATAGGTAAATTTTTTTTGAGAGGTCAGCGTCGCCGATGACCACGGCGAGGGCTATGCGACCATGCATATCAGCAAATCAGCCTTTAATGCTTTTGCGCTTTAGACTTTGCACTTAGATCGTTAAAATAGAGCCCCTTGACTTTTCCAAACCTCGGTAAACCTTAAAACCGGTTATCGTCCCATGCCTAATTACAAATAGATATGCATTTCATGTGTTATTGTGTTTGCAGGCATTCTGTGATGAGCTGGAGTCTCTGATCCAGGATCAGATGAAGAAAGGCAAAACTCCCACCAGTTTGCTTGCTCTGCAGCAGATCGCAGACTTCATGACCACCAGCGTTCCCACCATGTACCCCGCGGCCCCCCAGGGAGGAATGGCAGCCCTCAACATGAGTGAGCCTAATTCTTTAATGTTCAGTTTTAGCTATTGTAGGATTTACTACTAATATATTTAAGTTGTAATCATTTTGTTGCGCTTTTTATTTCAACAAAAGCAAAAATGCATTGTTTACATTTTCAGTTTTAATGAGTGAAATAAAGATTTTTTTTTTAATAACTATTTTTTTTGTTCACATTTTAGTTTAATTTTGTTGTGTTTTTCCATTGTAATAATTTTTTATATGTAATTTAATTGTATTGTATTTTATTATAATTTTAATTGTCATTTTACATATATGTAATATATAATTTTAGTTATTTCAATTTTAGTTATTTTAGCACTTGGTTTACTTTATTAATACAAATTAAATAAAAATGAGAAATGTCGCCCTGGCAAATAACTTATAATGAAATCATATATTTAATCTTTTTTTTTTTTTTTTTTTTTCTTATTTTAACAATATCTTTATTATTATAGGACAATATGAAGTTAGTCTTACAGGCTTGTTTTTGATTAGTTAAAAGTTTTTCAAATAATTATAAAAAAATGTTAGCACTGATTAAATAAAATAAACAATGATTTTATTTTTCATTAATAATAATAATAATAATAATAATTATTATTATTATTATTATTATTATTATTATTATTATTATTATTAT
>CAIGQW010052910.1:0-11090 GCA_903798125.1 Danio choprae | reverse complement strand
TTTTACAAGGACGTTTAGATGTGCTTTCTGTCCTAGACTCAAACAAAACGTGCTGCTTGTTCAAACTACATTTAAAATGAGTTGAAACAACACAATTCCTAAGTTATTTGGGGGGACAAACTTAATCGTTTTTACAGGTTTAAGTGAATTGAACACAAAACAATTAAGTTAACTTAACTGATTTGTGTTGGGGCAACATGGAGGAATTGTGTGGATCCCTGCATTTTTTACAGTGTTTTGTGTCTTGAAGTCTTTAAGCCTATTTACAGTATATGCTGTTGTATACTCATTATATAAACACAAGCATTAATTGGTATTAAAATGACAATAATATCACATATTGCAATCATTTCTATCACAATATATAGCAGAACACAAATTATTTATGGTGACAGGCCTAATGGTGCACTTCTTATATACCCTGGTGAAGTAATCGTCCTGTTTCTCAGTCCACGTGCAGTGGCTTTGGACTGGACTGCACTTCTCTGCTCTCCTGCTTTTCCAGTAAGAGTATTTAGAGGTTTGCTCTTGCTCTTGCTCCAGGTTGGCAGGTACGCGTGTCCGCTTTTAGACTAAAAAAATGAATGAAACACAGAATTACAGTCATGTGAAAATGTTAGGACAGTAAAGACAGCCTATGATATTGAAATCTTTCCATATCAGGATTTTAAAAAAGAAAATGTGTGAAATAAAACCTCAGATAAACGTTAATGAATCAGGCAAGCTAATCAAACACCTCAACTGATGGATCAGCTAAAACATTCATTCATTCATTCATTTTCATTTCGGCTTAGTCCCTTTATTAATCTGGGGTCGCCACAGCGGAATGAACCGCCAACTTATCCAGCATATGTTTTACGCAGCGGATGCCCTTCCAGCTGCAACCCATCTCTGGGAAACATCCATACACACCCATTCACACACATACACTACGGACAATTTAGCTTACCCAATTCACCTGTACCGCATGTCTTCGGACTTGTGGGGGAAACCGGAGCACACAGGCGAGGCTCGAACCAGCGACCAGCGACCTTCTTGCTGTGAGGCGAACGTGCTACCCACTGCGCCACTGTGAGGCTTCAGCAAAAACAAAAAAATCATAATTTTTCGTGTCAGGACATAATAATAAAATGTCATTGGCAGATGTTAAACTGTGTAAGATGAAACGACACACACACACACACACACACACACACACACACACACACACACACACACACACACACACACACACACACACACACACGATGAGAGTCTGTACTAAAGCTTTCACTGTAAAACATGCAGGTCCTAAAACAAGTGTAAAACAGGTGTAAGTGGAGGTGTAAAACAACTTCCCAACACAAATCGATTAAGTTAGCTTAAATTGAAGTAGATTGAACATAAAAGAATTAAGTTGTCCCAAATAAATTCAAGAATTGGGTTTGTGCAGCAAAAATACATTAGTATTAATCTTAGGTGATGTACATTTTTTAGTTAATGTCTAATAATGCGTTAAAATCATAGTTGTAATTTGATTGAAAATCATATTAGTTTTATACATTTGAGTTAATAATAACTGATAAAATTGAGCTGAACTAGCATTAAAGGGATAGCTTACCCAAACAAATTAAATTCTGTTGTCATTTACTCACTATTTAAGCTGTTTGCCTTTATTTTGTTGAACACAAAAGAGGACATTTTGAAGAAAGCTGGAAACCTTAGACTTCCATATTTTATTAAATTTTGTATGTTTTTTACAATGGAAGTCAATGGTTACCGGTTTTTACCTTTCTTCATAATATATTTTGTGTTCAACAAAATAAAGAAACTCATAAATATTTGGAACCACTTGAGAGGGAGTCAATTTTCATTTTTGAGTGAACGATCCCTTTAACAGTGAGTAAACACCAGATTTATTACAGCTTCTGTTGACTTTATTCCATTAACTAACATTTACTAATGGGACTTTATTGTAAAGTGTAAGGGCTTAAGGTTAGGTATTGTACTTTATAATCTTTTTGCAATTTAATTTGTTTAAAACATTTATTTACTTTGAACATGTATATCCAGCAATACACTGTTAAAGTTATTTTTTTGTTATTATACCTGTTAAAGTACTTTTCTTTTGTTTGTTTAGCTTAAGTCAATACCGTGATAATGGCATAATATAAGCAAATGTGATACCGTCAGAATCCTAGTTGTGTATTCGTTCTGATTCTCAGCTAAATCCTGACCTCAGAAAACCTCAGTGATGGCGGTAAAGAAGATAAATGGACATTAATGCCAAAAACAACACCGTTTGAGTGCACAGAAAGAAAACATTGTTTTTTTATTGAATGCACTGCACGAACATGTTGGAGTGTACATATGCGAACAAACATTTAGCTTTTCTAATTTTAACTCCTGTCTATCAGCAGATGTCCTGATGTGTCCTTTCCTGGACTCCTTACAAACCGTACGCTTTCGATTCAGCCTCATCACATGTAGATAAAGCTATTTTTGAGCCACAGAAGCACTAGGTTCATGGTGCCACATCAAATCCCAAAGCGGTGATTATATGTAGGCGAGCAGGAGGGACGGCAGGCTGCGTTTGACCAACTCCAGGACCTGCAGAGACGCTGCTGACGCAAATCTGAAACAGACAGTCTCATGAAAAGCAAGTGAAAGGACTTTTATCTCTTTTCCTGTCAGCACTCTGGTCTCATTTTTGATGAATTTCTTTTAAATTGAACACACTGGGCATACTTTACTAGGAGTTTAAACTGTAAAAAATGTAGTGACAAATATTTTTATGTTGCTTTTACTTATTTTAATCAATAACTAAATATTTTAAGTTATACAAAGTTTAACTTATTATTTTTAGTCAGTTTGACTGATGTGAGTTGAGATGACTAGAAATGTTCAGTTGATTCAACAAACATTTAAAGCAACAGTAATGTTTTTACAGTGTATGTACAGCGAGGAAAATTGAACACGTCATGTATTGTCCAGGGAATAATATTTCTAAAGGAGCTGTTGACATGGGATTGAAGCAGATTTTGGTAAAAACCCAAAACAATACAAATATAACACAAACCGAAAGATGAGTTATGTGTAATAACAATGGGGTGACACAAGGAGAAATCCTGAACTACTGAAACATATTTAATACTTTAATACTAAAATGATTTTTAATGATGGCAGCTTAAAGACGCCTCTCATATGGAGATTGAAGTCACATGCATTGCTCAGGTGTGACTTCAACAGAGTGTAAAAATCTTGATGGTTCTGCGGGTCTCGTCTGTGAAATCTTATCTTTATTTTGTATTTTCTATTGGATTCAGGTCAGGTGATTGGCTGGGCCATTCCACAGCTTGATTTTCTTTCTCTGAAAGCGTTTGAGAGTTTCCTTGGCTGTGTTTTGGATCATTGTCTTGCTGAAATGTCCACCCTGGTTTTATCTTCATCATCCTGCTAATGTAGATGTAGATTCATTTACACTGAGGAAGGGCAGAGGCTTGCTGAAGAACTACTGAGAGATTTCAGCTGCTGTCTGGGCTTTCACTGCCTTTCTACACCTCCCTTTCTTCGTGTGTTCAATACTTTTTTCCTGCGTCATTTCATTTTATTACACAACTTAATTTGTACACTAATTAGATTTGTTCTTTGCATATATGAATTTCTTTGGTTGTTACCAACATTCGGGGAAAATTTCAAGTCAGCGGCACCTTTAGAAATATGCTTTCTAAGAAAAATGGTGAAATACTTATTTTCCCCGCTGTATTGATTATATAGCAAAATAAAGAAGCCTCTACTTTTAAACAAAAAAAGACAATTTGATTTTATCTTGGTGTTAGTGTTTTATCAGCACTTGATAGCAGATGCGTTTCATCAAAAATACTGAACCCTGTTGCTGTTTTACAGTGACTTCAGAGAAGGCAATTAGACGAAGAGTTCACCCAGAGTTAGCTCATGCCTTTTCTGTGTTCACATTCGGACTCTTTTTGGACAGTGGCCGCGTTTCAGAGCTTTAGTCAAAGCTTTTCAGCCTTTTTTTCTCCCCTAATGCACAAGTTTTGATGGTTCTGTGAAAACGAGTGTGGTGTTTTTAGTGTTTTGTCTTTTGGAAATCAGGCTTGTGCTTCCAGTAGGGGTTTTCTGGCCTGATGTCTTTTCAAAAGCTTAAATAGAAAGCCCCTTGTTCGGGTCACCGCTGAAGACCAAAACTCAGCTTTTCCATTTGTTACTGTTAATCACGTTGCTCTTGAATTTGGATCGTGCATGTTTTTATTTCAGCAGTGCTTTGGCTTTTCCCTCCTTTGTTTGGAGGTTTCGCAGCATTGAATATTGATGGACCTGATCGAGAGCTGTCGTGATGATGTTTTTGTAGGCCGACATGATTTTTCCATTGACTTTTGGATTGTTTCTGAAGAATAGAAGACATACAATATATAACAGTTGGGTTAAGTCATCCGCAAGATATGAGGCTTGCATCAAATATTCACATTTGAGCTTCAATTAATCATATTCAATGAACAACAAAGTCAAGAATCAGAAGTCAACATAAAGAGATCAACATCTGGTTCATTTTAATATCAAAGTAATGAAATGAAATCTACACAGTGTAAAAATTTATTACACTGCTCTCGAATACTTGATTCTGATTGGTCAGTCGTAAAATCCCAATGTATGTTATTTGTAAGATAATTACTGATTATACTAATTACACAGACTCGTCCAGGTACTACAAATCCACTTGACCATTAGTGAATATATATATATATATGCTTGCTTGTTTATCTGCCATCTTGTTTCTGAAGTTTGTCCACTGCAAGTTTTACGTATAGTCCATAAATTTAATTACTACAGCTCAAATGAATGTTTTGTGTCTAATTGTTTAGTTTTGTCAAAAGTAGCCATATAATAAGCGTGATAATGTACATCCAGCCTGTTGTTATCACAGAATAAAGCCCTTCAGTCTTGCACAACAGCTGTTGATAAAACTTAATCCGAGTGAGCAACCGGCTGGATGTACTTTATCCCCTAATCCGTTTTGTAATTATCACCACCTGCAGTGCATCATAACTAGTGTGTGTTGATTTTAATGTTAGTGTCAATCAAAAGCAAGGGTCTCAAACTGGCATTCACATTTATTTGAATTAACATTCAAGCACAAGAAAAAAGTGGAAGCCTGATGTAATTGATGCATCTTAGGACAACAGACATGACGTTTATATTTCAAGCATTACCTGTCAGCAGTGATAATGCAAATCAGCACGTTTATCGTGTCACGCATCAGCTGCTGAAATCTCTCTGTGGCTGTTGTGTGTGTATGGCCGAGCGTTAGACACACACTCAGTCATTCTTCCACAGAGTATATGCAGTCAAAACTCCAGCTTTTTGTTTCTTGTTGTACATATTGAAGGGGCCGTTTAAATAGCTTTGAAAGTACTACAAATAATAGGCATACTAATAATAATAATAATTATTATTATTCTGTCCCTACCAATTGTATTGTCCCAATAGCGTAAGAACAGCAGAAAGCAGTCTGGGTAACTTAAGTGACTTTACTGACAATTGTTCTTCTCAATTTCTCTCTTTTTTGTAAAACTACAGCAAAGAGGGGAAAAGTATGTACATAATCACATTTACTTTAACATGTTCAATTCAGCCAGCAATACAATTTTACTAATGTACATAGTTTTTATGCAAATCTTAATAAGCATATGAGGAAAATCTATTAAATGAGACCATTTGAATCGAATATTAGCAAAAATATCATATTTCTTACACCCCCAGCATAATGTGTAAGCCACGAAGAAGAGTTTCTACAATAAAATACAGGTGGTATAAAACTAATAATAATCAAACGACCCTTGGATATTTACAAAAAGAGAGCTTTAGTAAAAATAGAGCACTTATGGACTTATACTTCAACGTTTAAATCAGCCACAGAATGAAAACTCATGTGTGTTACTCTCGACCGTACACTGAGAGAAAATGAAAGTAAAACTAATCTGAATGCAGTGCTTTAAATGTCGACTAGGTGGCGGGTCAAAACCACAAGTGGCTAGACACGACTGCACAACAATTATACAGGTTCAAAAATATGTTTTGGCAGGCCGAATCTCATTATATTTTTGACGTCGGTTGCGGGCAGGAGGGAAGAGGAGGGCGGGTCTGCTCTAAGGAAAAAAATTGTGTGTAAGTGCAGTAAATGGTGCAACTGTTTGCAACACATGACAATAATATAATGAGAAATTGCAGTATTAAGCAGCATTACAAGCTCTTTTTACACAGCTAGAGTAGAAATACCTGAAATGGACATTTACAGCGTGGAATAATAAATGATGCTTGAGATATTTTGAGCTTTATCTGTACAGACACATTCTGGTTGAGACCTAAGATTTGTTTTGCGTCTTATAAAACGGTGCGCCTTTAAGTTGTGGTGTATTATGGTATTGTGGCGATGTTCTTCAGTGTAAGGTAATAGTGGTGAAGTGGTCAGTGCAAGTGTGTCTTTGCGAATCTGTGCGGTAGATGATTGTTTTGGCAGTTCGATCAGGGAGGAGACGCAGATTCTCATGGGTTGTTTGTTGGAAAGCAGCTTTTTAAATAAACATGAAGCACATTAAACGACCTGCATGAAACTCAATAGTGTGTTTATAGTAAAGCTGCACATGCTGTTCACCAGGCTGCCGGGAAACCACATGCTAGAGTTTCACCCTGGAAATGATTTTTTTAAATATTCTTTTTTTATATAGATTCTCACCATCATTTTCCACCTTACATTCCTCAGTTTTCAGCATGTTGGTGTTTCTATACAAACATGTGGCTGATCAGAATTATTCATTCATTAATTTCCCTTCGCCTTAGTCCCTTTATTCATCAGGGGTTGCCACAGCGGAATGAACCGCCAACTTATCCAGCATATGTTTTACACAGCAAATGCCCTTCCAGCTGCATGGGAAACATCCATACACACTCATTCACACACATACACTACGGCCTATTTAGTTTATTCAATTCACCTATAGCGCATGTGTTTGGACTGTGGGGGAAACCAGAGCACCCGGAGGAAACCCACACCAACACGGGGAGAACATGCAAACTCCACACAGAAATGCCAACTGACCCAGCTGGGACTTGAACCAGCGACCTTCTTGCTGTGAGGTGACAGTGCTAACCACCGTGTCGCTCCTGATCAGAATTATTCATGGAGAAATACATTTCCATTTTACACTTGATTGTATACAGTATAATTGTCATTATGATAGCGGACAATAAACTGTAAATGTTGTTTAATAAGGTTCCATTTGTTAAAGGAACAGTATGTAATTATCTCCACTAGAGGGTGTGTATTCACAACAAGCAAAGGCATATTTTGATGACTGTAACTGAGTGTGGAATCATGGTCATAAGTTGTTGTCTTCATCATCCTCTGGCATTCCTGCTGAAATCATGTTGATGGATGAGTTCAACACTTATTATCAGTGATGGGAATAACAGTGCTGTAAATAAATGCCGTTACTAACGGCGATACTTTTTTCAGTAACGAGTAATCAAATGAATTACTGTTTCCCATGATACACCGCCGTTACCGTTACTGACAATAAAATGATGTTACTATAATTGAGAACACTGAAGCGGTTTTCATGTGAGCAGGGTCTCTCTCATCTATAGGACCTCTCTTTCTCTGGGGTGGGTGTGTGTTCGGGGCTGGGGCGGGACACATAACCAACCAGTGATGATGATTGGTGTGTCTGTGAATGTGGTGTAACTTAGAATGTAATGATTGGCTTAGATAGAGTACATTTTCATCGTTTGCCAATCAGAGGCAGAGTAGTGCGAGTGTTCACACACAAGCACACGCACAGTCAGTGGCACACACCAACAACCAGGAGTCAGAACGATGACAAATCCAACAAGTTCAAAGGAAGCGTTTGCAAACTGGAACTATAAGCACTACTTTTCCCTCGTTGAGGTGAAAGGCAAGAATGTTTATGTATCGTGCAACTTATGCCCAGGAAAAAAAGAGTCTCTCTGCATCGGTGACGAGTAATTCTGATCTAATGAAGCACCTCACGTCGTCACATGCTGCCACAAAATGAGTGGCTACGCAGGTGATAACGTGAGCTCTGCTACCAAAGGAGGAGACGAAGCCACGACGTCAAAGCAAATATAACTTAATATTTCTCCACCGCAAACACTTATTACTCAGACAGAATTAAACAAAATAATATCTAGATATGTAGTTGAGGGACATGCTGCCCGTTGTCTCTCACATTGTCCCACAACAACATTAAAATAGTGTAGATTAGTGTACAATGTTTTATATTTATTTTATAGTCATTTGACAGATTAGATTTTTCTAGTTACTTTCCCTAGTAATTATTTACTTTTCTAATTATGCAACTCGGTTAATAACTATTTGTGAGAAGTAACTATAACTAATTACTCTTTTAAAGGAACATGCTCAACACTGCTAATTACTATGGTATTATGAAGCCGGGTAAACGCCCATTCACACCAGGCGCTTTTTGTTTGCGTTTTTCATCGATATTTAATGCCACGTGTCTAAACAAAGGGCATCAATATGATCGTGCACGCCAATGCGCAAAATGCCAGCCATAAAAGCGACATTTTTAAAGAAATGCCTCATGCTCGTTTTTTTGTATACACTACCATCAAATGTATATTGTACAGTTTATTGAATTCATTATTGTTAAATTTTAGTTAAAGATTCTTTGTTTCTGCTCACAAAGACTGCATTTATTGGATCTTTTCTGTTTTCTGACTGCACTTTTCAGCATTTTTAACTACTATTTCTGTGATTTGTCTGCTTACACCACAGAAACATTGTACACAGTTGTTGCTACTTGACATACGTCTGTTTTCTTTTCAATCTTCACAATGAAAACCGCACGTTTTGCTAATCTAACGCAGTGACATTGACATGATGAGTGTCCCGAGTGTCCCGCTTTCTGATATGGCCGTGTATCTCGCACACATGCTATTATTTGGTAGCCATAAAGAGTAAGTCTGTAATTAAACAATTCGCAGCAGACCAGAACAAGCCAAGCAGTTGAGGAATATGGCTGTTTGTTCGTGACCCAAGAAAATGCTGTTGCGTTATATTCACTTCTATAAACCGAAAATCAAAGTCAACATTTTGAATCCAGATGTGCATGAGTCCAGAATGGTCCGTGTGTTCGCTTGTTGTTGTTGTTGTTGTTGTTGTTTTCGTGTGATCAGCAGATGAAGCCAATGACCGTTCTATTAAATAAAAGGGGACGGAAACACAGACTGATATTTGAAGATTGACGATCAGTGTAAAATGCTCTTATAAAGCTTGTTTTGTACTATTTTTGTTAGCTTGATTTATGCATGCATGTTTAATGTGTTTGTGATTTAGGATTTTTACTATAAGCTATAATAATACTTTTATAATATTACTATAACAATTATTATTATTTTTTGCTTAAATGCATTTAATCTTGCCTAGTGCTTTATTGGTCACACTTTATTTTAAGGTACAATTCACGTTAATAATAAACTATTATGACTTTTTGTGTCATAAAGTACTAATTAGATGCTTGTGAATAGTTATTAGTTTTGGTATTGGGCAGGATTAGGAAAGTAGAATTAGATCATATTTAAATAGTAACAAACAACCAGTATCTTATGAATGGGCAGCTAATGAACCATTAGTTAATAAGCCATTAGATAATAGCGGGAATTGGTTCTCAAACATTTTTTTTTTTTTTATTATTTTATTTAAAGTAAAATTAATTAAATAATTTTATACAATTTAATTTTAATTTAATAAAAAATAATTTTTATGAATTTTTTTACTCTTTAATTTTATTTATTTTTTATTTTATTTGAATTTCATTTCATTTTATTGTTTAAATTTTTTTTATTTAATAAAAGTTTTTATTTAGTTTAATAAAATTTTTAATTTAATCTTTAATTACATTTTTTTATTTAATAAAAATAAAAAATAAAAAATAAATATTTGTAATTTATTTAAAATTCAATTTAATTTTAGAATCAAATAAGTAGCCATGTGTTGTTTTTTTTCCGGGTTGATTTTATATCATTTTAGTTGAGTAATGGTAACACAAATCAATTTCCAGCATGTTTGGATTTCTGTTTGTCCAGATGTGACGGACCAGAATTATTCACACGGTCAACATGCTTCAAACGTCCTTTTTACATTTATAGTCATTATGACAACCATCAATGAATTATATTAAACAAACCAGAAACACTACCATCAAATGAATGATTGCAGGTTTACTTTTGAAAAGTTCAAATGTAAAATATAATTTATTGCTGTGATTCAGAGACTAAATCCACAACGTCTTTACTGGAGTCTTCAGAGTCACACGGTCTATCAGTAATCAATCTATTATAATTATTTAATAATCCATAAAACATTTCTGATTATTCTCAGTGTTGGAAACAGTTCATATTTTGTGTGGAATCCATAATGCATTTTATTTTTCAGGATTCTTTGATGAATTAAATACAAGATAGCAGTGTCTCTTAACATTAAAATGCAAATCCTATGTAACATTAAAAATACCACTGCAGCCACTTTTAATACATTTAATGCATTTTTGCATAATTATAATTATCAAAAAAAAGAAAAAGAGTCTCATTTACACTAAATGCTAGTTTATATGACCGGATACCCACAAACACCACTAGATGTCCTAGTAAGAGTTTCAGTTGTGAGTTTAGGACTGTTTAGATGCTCCAGAAATCACTGGAAGATGTCAAGAGCCTTTGGAGCCACTTTTGGACTGATGCATTATTACTTCATGATTAATGATGATTGATGAATAAGCGTTGGATGAATCACAGGAAAAAAAAATACTTGTGCCTTATTTCACCCACTGGATCTAAAAAGAAAGAGATTGTTTGCTTAAGGAAATCAAGGTATTTTTAGCACTATAGACAGAGTTAGTTTTTTCCTCCTCATTTTAAGACCTTGAAGTATCAAAAATACAAACACAGCTTTGTTTTCTGTAAAATATAGTTGTCTTTAAAGACTGTAATAAGACTATAAGAATATATATATATATTCATTAATTCATTTTCTTTTCGGCTAAGTCCCTTTA
>CAIGQW010052909.1:10229-30117 GCA_903798125.1 Danio choprae | reverse complement strand
CAAAAACACAAAGCTGACAGACACTAAAACAGCTGATGGAGTATACACTAACCTGCGCATTACTCAGACACAAGACAAAGCAAACCTTATATCAGTAATCTGTACATTTTCACACACAAATATCTTTGTACAACTTACCAATTTTTAATAAAATATGTATATTTTTATTGTGATATCCTCTACACATGTCTAACCCTCTCTCATTTTTATCCTTTCAGGAATCGGCAAAAATGTAATCTGCGACCGAACGGCGACACCGCTGGACGCCTTCCACATGATGTCAGCAGCGCAGTACTACCCCAAACTGCTGAGCATCATGGGAAACGTATTACGATTCCTCCCGGCGTTCGTGCGCATGAAGGAGCTTCTGGAGGAGGGTTATATTGGCGAACTCATGGTCTGCGAGGCACAAGTTCACAGTGGGAGCCTTTTGGGAAAGAAATACAACTGGAGCTGCGACGACCTGATGGGCGGCGGCGGACTGCATTCGGTCGGCAGCTACATCATCGATTTACTCACATTTGTGACTGGGAGACGCGCGGCGAAAGTGCACGGATTCCTCAAAACATTCGTCAAGCAGACCGACCACATCCGAGGGATTCGGCAAATCACGAGTGACGACTTTTGCACATTTCAGATGGTGTTAGAAGGAGGCGCTTGCTGCACGGTGACGCTTAATTTTAACGTCCCCGGTGAATTTCAGCAGGAGGTCGTGGTTGTCGGAACTGCTGGAAGGTTAAAAGTTTGCGGGACGGATTTATACGGGCAAAAAAACGACGGAGAATGTGGACAGGAGCTACTATTAAAAGATAAAACTGCTATCGGGAACGCGTCTTTACCTGATAAGGCATTTCGGGATATTCCGTCTCCATATCTCACCGGGACAATCTGCATGGTTCAGGCTGTTCGACAGGTAGGTTTATGACGATAACAAATGTTCTTGTCCAGAAGCTTTTATCATGATATACGGTATTATCGCAATATTGACCTAAGCTGCAAAACATGATTACTTTAACAGGTAAAATAACCAAAAATACTTAGGCTGAACCATTCGTTTACTCTGAGCATGTATACACAATAACACACTAACTAAACTGCGAACGGATTATAAAGTAACACTTTATAATAAAGTCTCATCAGTAAATATTAGTTAATAGATTAAAATCAACAGTGAAAACGGCAGATTTATTACAGTTAATATTAGTTTAAAAATACAACTGAATTTTATCATTTATTAACTCCATTTATTAAAATGGTTATGACGTAATTAGATTACAACTACGATTTTAAGGCATCAATAGGCATTAACTAAGAAATTAACATCAGTTATATATAACATTTCATCAGATTAATTAATGTTAACTATTGAAGTCTTATCGCAGAGTGTTAAGTAAGGGATAAAGTACATCCAGGAGGTTGTTATCTCAGAATCGGCAGCCCTTATTACATGGCAACTTGCCACAAAACACAAAAAGTAGACCCAAAACATTGTTCTAAGCTGTAATAGTTTATTAATTCTTTAATTAAACACAAAGCTGACAGACACTAAAACAGCTGATGGAGTATACACTAACCTGTGCATTATTCAGACACAAGATGGAGACAAACAGACAAAAACACAAAGCTGACAGAGACTAAAACAGCTGATGGAGTATACACTAACCTGTGCATTATTCAGACACTAGATGGAGACAAACAGTCAAAAACACAAAGCTGACAGAAACTAAAACAGTTGATGGAGTATACACTAACCTGTGCATTATTCAGACACTAGATGGAGACAAACAGTCATAAACACAAAGCTGACAGACTAAAACAGTTGATGGAGTATACACTAACCTGTGCATTATTCAGACACTAGATGGAGACAAACAGTCAAAAACACAAAGCTGACAGACACTAAAACAGCTGATGGAGTATACACTAACCTGTGCATTATTCAGACACTAGATGGAGACAAACAGACAAAAACACAAAGCTGACAGACACTAAACAGCTGATGGAGTATACACTAACCTGTGCATTATTCAGACACTAGATGGAGACAAACAGTCATAAACACAAAGCTGACAGACACTACAACAGCTGATGGAGTATACACTAACCTGCGCATTATTCAGACACTAGATGGAGACAAACAGACAAAAACACAAAGCTGACAGACACTAAAACAGCTGATGGAGTATACACTAACCTGTGCATTATTCACACACTAGATGGAGACAAACAGTCAAAAACACAAAGCTGACAGACACTAAAACAGCTGATGGAGTATACACTAACCTGCGCATTATTCAGACACTAGATGGAGACAAACAGTCAAATACGTTAAGCTAACAGAAACTAAAACAATCTGGGAATAACATACCTTGGAATGCCGCAACTGACCAATCAGAAGCGAGTATTCCAGACAGCCATGTAATAATGTAGTATAATAGCAATATAAATAGTCACAAATAAATGTTTCAGCATATAAGATGCTAGAGCAAATATGTTCTTATTTATTTATGAGCTATTGAATATCATCATATGTCTACCGACAGGCGTTTCAGGATCAGGACGACCGGCGCACGTGGGATGGACGGCCGCTCACGATGGCTGCGACTTTCGAGGACTGTCTATATGCGCTCTGTGTCGTCGATACGATCAAGAAGTCCAATCAGTGTGGAGAATGGCAGAATATTGTGGTCATGACGGAGGAGCCGGAAGTCAGTCCGGCGTATCTGATCAGTGAGGCCATGCGGCGCAGTCGGATGTCGCTGTATTGCTAACGCCAGCGCAACCTCTAATGCATGGGCACAACTGGAAAAAAGGTTACGTGTTTTCTTGACATCGATTCGCTGGAGGCAAATGTGTTCACAACAACAGGAATATTTGGTGCAATAAACAGTCACAGCTTTTAATGCGTCTGTTATGCGTCAGACTAGAAAGACGAGAAAGGATTCAGAAGTGTTCAAAATGCATCGCTGCTCTCTCGAATTGATTTTGAGCTCAGTTTTTAACCACAGATGGCGCTCTAGGGTGCTTTTTGTAAGTCTAGAGCACCATCTGCTGTTAAAAGCATTGATTCGCAAATACTTTTCGCCACAGCTATAATTCAGACCAATGCAACAGATTTTTTTCCCGCCCACTGAATTGCAAAACTGTGATTTGCTCCTTAATAATATCAGATCAGTTCTAGATTTAGGTTTAGATGTCCAATTTGGAGCTTGTGAGTGAATGTGCATGGGAAAAATGCAATAAAATATAAAACACAAGCAACTGTTAATGCGTCTGTTCAAAAGTTAAAAATTAAAAATGTGGCAGTTTTGTTTACGCTGGAAGAAAAACCGAAGCCGTTTTAACACAGAAATGATTAAGAAATGGCAAGTGACATTCAATTAAACATTCATTCATTCATTTTCATTTTGGCTTAGTCCCTTTATAAATCTGGGGTCGCCACAGCGGAATGAACCGCCAACTTATCCAGCATATGTTTTACGCAGCAGATGCCCTTCCAGCTGCAACCCATCTCTGGGAAACATCCACACACACTCATTCACACTCATACACTACAGACAATTTAGCTTACCCAATTCACCTATACCGCATGTCTTTGGACTTGTGGGGGAAACCGGAGCACCCGGAGGAAACCCACGCCAACACGGGGAGAACATGCAAACTCCACACAGAAACGCCAACTGACCCAGCCGAGGCTCAAACCAGCGACCTTCTTGCTGTGAGGCGATTGTGCTACCCACTGCGCCACCGTGCTGCCCTAATGATAATCATTACACACACAAAAAAAAACATGGTTACTACACTTTTACTATAATAAAACCAAGGTTAATTTTCTGGAAAAAATGAATCAAAATACAATAAACTTAAATAATTTGAGAAATAGGCCTCATGGTGGCGCAATGGGTAGCACGATCGCCTCACAGCAAGAAGGTCGGTGGTTTGAGCCTCAGCTGGGTCAGTTGGCGTTTCTGTGTGGAGTTTGCATGTTCTCCCCGTGTTGGCGTGGGTTTCCTCCGGGTGCTCCGGTTTCCCCCACAAGTCCAAAGACATGTATGAATTGGGTAAGCTAAATTGTCCGTAGTGTATGTGTGTGAATGGGTGTGTATGGATGTTTCCCAGTGATGGGTTGCAGCTGGAAGGGCATCCGCTGCGTAAAACATATGGTGGATAAGTTGGCGGTTCATTCCGCTGTGGCGACCCCAGATTAATAAAGGGACTAAGCCGAGATGAAAATGAATGAATGAATGAAATACACATATAGACTACTTTCCGCATTTCTGGACTCTATAAATGAATGAATGAATCTATAAATTACACAGGAATGCATGAATTGATCAACAGTTGCAGTGAAAGAATAAATAAATGCTGCTTTTTTAAACCTCATTCATCAAAGAATCCTTAATAATTGACCTTTTTATTAAGCCTTTTGTTTTTATGCATGGATAAATTGCATTAAATTGAGCTGGACGTTTGTGCCGAACATTCGTGTTGCTGTGAACTGCTCATTTGGGGAAATACTGACTATTGGAAATGTGCAAATTTAAGTCAACGGTGCCTCGTGCATCGAGCTGAACTTCAGTGCGCTTGACTGTATTCATTATGGGACGTTTACAGTCAAGCACGCAATACAGTCAGAATAAAACAACGATGCCACGCTTTGCTGAAATGCCTTTGTTTCTGCGACGTGTTTGTATTTACTCGGGTTTAATAGTACGGCTTTTTCAAATGTTGTCCATTAGTGTATGTGAAAGCCCAGACTGTTTGCATGCTGCTGTCAGAGCGTTTAATGTGGACCGCAAATGCATGAAATCAACACTCAACAAACTGCAGCGTTTAGTCGTGTATTACGGGGTCGATCTGGACAAAACTCATGAATATCAGATGATCAGACGTTTGTGTGTGTATTTATAATGCCAGTGTTTGTGTGCGTTTCAGGCTTGTACCTCGGCTTTACAGTCAGTGTTTATCCTGAAAGGTTGTGAACTGTAAAGCCAGGAACATTTGTAGGAGAATGTGGATTTAATTATCAGTGGTTCTCAACTGGATCAAAAATATTGATTATTCGTTTAGGATTAGATTTAGACTTCATGTGATGACTCAGAATTGCCCTATAATATTAAATAATAAACTAATATTATACACTTTAGTTCAAATAATGTGTGGAATAATTCATATTTTTAAATGTTGTTGAAATGAGTCTTAGGGCAGCACGGTGGCGCAGTGGGTTGCACAATCGCCTCACAGCAAGAAGGTTGCTGGTTCGAGCCCCGGCTGGGTCAGTTGGCGTTTCTGTGTGGAGTTTGCATGTTCTCCCCGTTTTGGCGTGTGGTATTAACGTACATTTTTCCAGCATCACCCAACATTTTTGTGGTCTAATTTGACTCCCTTCTTCAAGACGACAGATGTATTTGTCCTGAAATAGTGTAGGATGTGATCAAAATATGCTATTATAATCGCATTTTAATTCCTGAGAGTCCAGTTGAGAACCGCTGCTTCAGACTGTTGCAGCACTTCTTTGAGGGCTATATAGTGCATTTTTATGCCCGGAAAATCCCAAAATATTAACCAAAACACATTTCAAACATGCTAAAGGTGCTAGAGATCTTTGAAGATATGACGCCTGTATTGGTGGATTTCAATAATGGTATTTAAATGCGGTCGTCATCTCTGCAATGTGTGTGTGTGTGTGTGTGTGTGTGTGTGTGTGTGTGTGTGTGTAAAAACAAACCCAGGCTCATTCTGAATATGTACCCCTATATACATTTCGGGAGAGCACCCAATACATCCCAGGAGGTTTTTTTGCAGTTCTTGTTTTGGTGAATCCACCAGAGGGCGCTGTGTACGCTTTTTCAGATCTCATATTTCTCTCGCGAGTGCCATTCACGCCTGCTGTTCTCACGTAAATCCACCAGAGGCCGCTGTCGACTGACTGACTGACAGACCGATCGACTGACCCACCCTCCTCCTTCCCTAAACCCAACCAATAGTGTTTTCAAAAGCAACCCAGAAAAAGAAAAGCCCTCGCCTGATTTTTACCACGTTTTCAGATTTTACCACATTCTCACCCTGTTATTACCTGTTTTCTGGAACCGTTCTTCACCGCACTCAAACCCCATCATCGTGGTCGACTCCTCTCTGCGTCACAAGTCCGCTAAAATACATGGCTAGCCACTAGATAAACTGGTAACAGTGGGAAAGCCGTCCATACGGAGGTAAGCGGTCAGCTGGTAATCACTAAAGGGAACGGCATCATACCGCCCCCTAGCGATCGTTTTACAGATGAAATGCAGCCATACGCACCTCTGGCTACATAATTCGGGATCTCCAGAAATGTATACAGGGCTACGTACCCAGAATGAGCCTGTGTCATCAATTTTAGGAAATGTACAGTTTCTGCAGTGTTTTATTTGATGCATGTGCTCAATGATCACTGTGCAACGGCTCACTGTGTCGCAATGGCTTTCTTTTATTTCCCTGATCAACAAATGCAATGGCGAGGCTCAGTTTCATGTGTGTTTTTTATGCGCTGTACAGTAACCGTTCATGGATGGTATTTATAATTTATCCTGAGTGTTTCATGTCAGGTCAGAAAGCATGTTTAATGTGAGACAGAAATTAGTTTTTTTTTTAATTATGCATTTCCACTATATTATATTATATTATATTATATTATATTATATTATATTATATAGTATTATTTCCTTGTGATTTTTGTTTTCTCCCCTCAATATTTCCGTTCTACTGAAATCAACAGCTAAATTTAGCAGAAGAAACATCTCTTCTTGAAAAATCATCTCTGTTTGACTAGAGAACAGTCATTAAGTTCATTTGCATAAAAAAATAACTCGTTAATAAAATAAACATCCTAAAAAATGTTTAATAAATCATGTTTTTTAGATGGACATGATCAAAAAAGGGATTATCTGATGAAAATGAGCTCCTGATTTAATCATTTTTACACAAAAGCAGCATGTAAATAAAGCTGCTGTACAGAAATATGCATTTATTGCAAATCGAGTCACATTTACATCCAATCCAAAGCTTTAAACCATTAAATACATCACAACTGGCGGCTTTAGTTGATGCTCTTTGTTATTTGACGTCCGTCAAGAGGCTAAAATGAAGGACATCACATCATTAAGAGCGTCGCCACGGATACGGATGATTAATATTCGGAGGAGGCTAAAAGCTTTGAAGGGTTGTCTTCTCGCAGTTATGATAATTATGACTCAGAATACATTAGCATATGTTCAACTACAGAAGCATATTTCTGCCACATAAGAGGAAAACATTTTTGGTTGTAGTAAATAATGAATATGAGATATATGTAGGGCTGGGCCAATAAACGATACCATATCGGATTGAAATCAAATTTATTATGATAATGATGATAAGCTCTGGACATTTTTACTCGAGCCAATCACACAGCAGCAATACGCGAGCGACAGCAACCAATCAGCATCCAGCGTGCACATCGAAGTCAAAAGACCATTTCCTACCACACTTTGCTACACTGTAAAACCCAATAAGTTAAGGCAACTCAAACTATTTGAGGAAACCGATTGCAACAAACCATTTGAGTTCAAAAACTAATCCTGATGAGTACCGTGAACTTACTCCATTTGAGTAAACGAAGCAATCTGAGCACAGTAAAACCCAATAAATGAAGAGAACTCAAACCAATTGAGTACTGTAAAACCCAATAGGTTAAGGCAACTCAAACCGTTTGAGGAAACCGATTCCAACAAACTATTTGAGTTAAAAAAAACTAATGTATATGAGTACTGTGAACTTACTCCATTTGAGTAAACGAAGCAATCTGAGCACAGTAGACCCAATAAATGAAGAGAACTCAAACCAACTGAGTACTGTAAAGCCCAATAAGTTAAGGCAACTCAAACCATTTGAGGAAACCGATTGCTACAAACCATTTGAGCTATAAAAACTAATGTATATGAGTACTGTGAACTTACTCCATTTGAGTTGAAGTAATGAAGTATGATGAACTGTATTAACTCATTACCTTCAACACTGAGTTCAAAACTCTTTTCAAATGAGTAGAATTAACTTTCAGTCAATTTTGAGTTAACTACACTCATTTCATTTGATAAAGTTGACCGTTGGGTTTTACAGTGTAACAAACTCGACAAGATGACAGAAATGAAGAAATAATGAGTGGAAGCAGTGACGAAAGTGAAACTAGCCTTGAGTTATTATCCAAAGATGATGAGATTATCGACTGAAAAGGCAGCACGAGTTCTGTTATATGGAAGTGCTTTGGCTCTCTGTGGTGTGATAAGGAGCAGATTAAAACAATCGGTAAAGTATGGTAATGGTTGGCAGCACGGTGGCGCAGTGGGTAGCGCTTTCGCCTCACAGCAAGAAGGTCGCTGGTTCGAGCCTCGGCTGGGTCAGTTGGCATTTCTGTGTGGAGTTTGCATGTTCTCCCAGTGTTGGTGTGGGTTTCCTCCGGGTGCTCCGGTTTCCCCCACAAGTCCAAACACATGCAGTATAGGTGAATTGGGTAAACTAAATTGTCCGTAGTGTATGTGTGTGAATGGAAGTGTATGGGTGTTTCCCAGTGATGGGTTGCAGCTGGAAAGGCATCCGCTGTGTAAAACATATGCTGGATAAGTTAGCGGTTCATTCCACTGTGGCGACCCCAGATTAATAAAGGGACTAAGCCGAAAAGAAAATGAATGAATGAATGAAAGTCTGGCGACACAACCAACCGGATCCATCATCTACAAAAGTATCACCCAAAAAAAACCCCTAAAGTTTGACATTTTGTGACTTGCTGGAAGCTGTAGTGTATTTTTTGTTTGTTTGTTAATGTTTTGCACATTTAATTTACCTCGTAATGCTAAACCTTAAACAGATTAGTCTTTTTAAATGGATGTTTTAATTTAAGGCCAAATGTGTGTCTGTTTTTGCTAATAAACAATATTTTAAATGGTCATTTATTGAATCTTCTCATTTTTGTTGCATCAGTCATTGTTGAAATTTGAAATGTATGGTTATTGTTCAATATGGAAAACAACGATCGAGTTTGCATTTTTGCCATATCACCCAGCCCTGGATATATGCCAATATATGTGGCTTTATGCATTAATAAATGATGACAAAGGAGTTTGCATGTTCTCCCCGTGTTGGCGTGGGTTTCCTCCGGGTACTCCGGTTTCCCCCACAAGTCCAAAGACATGCGGTACAGGTGAATTGGGTAAGCTAAATTGTCCCTAGTGTATGTGTGTGAATGAGTGTGTATGGGTGTTTCCCAGTGATGGGTTGCGGCTGGAAGGGCATCCGCTGCGTAAAACATATGCTGGATAAGTTGGCGGTTCATTCCGCTGTGGCGACCCCAGATTAATAAAGGGACTAAGCCGAAAAGAAAATGAATGAATGAAATGATGACAAAAAGTCACAACTGTGAGGTAACTATGAGATGCAAATTCATAATTATGAAACAGAAAGTTGAACTTGCTGATCATTTATGACATTATTCAATATTACAACAAATACATCTTTATTATTTTGATTTGGGGCCTTACAGTGGCGCAGTGGGTAGCACGATTGCCTCACAGTAAGAAGGTCGCTGGTTCGAGCCTCAGCTGGGTCAGTTGGCGTTTCTGTGTGGAGTTTGCATGTTCTCCCCGTGTTGGCGTGGGTTTCCTCCGGGTGCTCTGGTTTCCCCCACAAGTCCAAAGACATGCGGTACAGGTGAATTGGGTAAGCTAAATTGCCCGTAGTGTATGAGTGTGAATGAGTGTGTGTGGATGTTTCCCAGTGATGGGTTGCAGCTGGAAGGGCATCCGCTGTGTAAAACATATGCTGGATAAGTTGGCGGTTCATTCCGCTGTGGCGACCCCTGATTAATAAAGGGACTAAGCCAAAATGAATGAATGAATATTTTGATATGTTGTGAATAACTTTATTAATTAAGTCAAATGTATCATTTTTGCCTCTTAATATAGACTTGGAGTGTCAGAAATGTAATGTAATTTTGTCATTGTGTCATAATTGTCATTAAGACTTTAGTTAATAACTGTCTTTTTAATGTCACAATTAAATATATATGACATTATTTTGCAATAATTATTGTCGCAAGTCAACTTCAACTTAATCTGATCATGATCTGATCATTTCAAACAGTTTAATTTTGGTTATTTTTACATCATCATTTATATTTAACATGTCAGTATTTTCACCTTTATGTGTCATAATTATAACCAAAAGTCATAATTAAGAAATGTCGTCTCATAATTGAGCCACTTTGTGTTAATTCTGACTTTTGATCTCATAAGCAATGGTCACTTTAATGTCATGTGATGATTCTGACTTGTGACTTCTTTAACTGTATTATTTTTCTTGTGTGGTGGAAATATGTTTCTGCAGATTGTCTCTTCAGAGGGGAATTTTCTAAGGACGATGAGAGATTTTAAGACTGCAATGAAAGTACTTCTTGATTGTTATTGTCTTAAAGGTGCAGTATGTAAGTCTGACACCCAGTGGTTGAACTAGGTATTGCACTCCTGGTTCAAAACAATCAAGCACAGGTTGCCAGATTGACGACACCAACATATCAGTGATTCAGCATGTACATTTAATAATGTTAAAGAGGTTTAATGTGTATTAATTAGATTATAAACCTTGCCATTTGGTGAGCGAGTGCACTATTCTGTGCTTCTGAATGGCTGTATTTAAAGTCGTGTTTCGTCTGGTGCAAACAGCCAAATTGCTTATCACAGAAAATCTCATCACGTAGTGTGTTGTTAGGACACGGGGTTACAATGTGTTGTGGCTATTTTCTTTAAGGAGGCTCTCTCAAGACAAAGTCTTACCCAGGATGTCTTTTAAAGTTTTATTCTGTGCAAAGAAGGTCAGACAGTCATACAGTAACACAGGTTCCTGCAGAGGGCGACACTCAAAGAAGAGTGTGTTCCCTTTTTATCTAGTTCCTTCCCTCTAAAGCCCACAAGGCCATAGGTGACATAGCTAATGAATCACGTCACCGTTATCTTAACACTCATGATTCTCTTTTAGTCGTCTATATTTCTATCCCATCTCCCACACGGCTGTACAGGTCATAGGTCACCATACGTGGATTACAATCTTGTCTTATGATAAAAAGGTGCCAAAGTGGTCCCGCATAGCTTAACTGTGTAATGTAGACATAGAAAAAGGAAAGAAGAACAGATTAGAAAATGCATATAAAGGTATAAAAATGAATTTCCATAACAAATGTAACCTGCTCACCTAATGTTTGCGCTCGTAATATTTATATTATTTGCTAATAAATAACCACCTTATGTGGAACTCTGAATCTGCGTCTCATTTCGGAGTCTGCTACTGTCCACCGGAGGTTGCATTTCAGTCACAGACGCTTACATTGAGAGCCTTCCTGACTGAATGAATGAATCAAATATGCTGTTTTCCATCAAGGCAACCTGGGGTGCTGAGATACATTGGCTAAACTGGCATTGGTCGGGTTAAAGAGACCAAAACAGAGACAGACGATCCAGCACGTAACGCACATTTTCAAAGCAGAATATCTGACTTCAGCATTGTGTTTCAGATAAACAAGAATGTTCACTCTGCATGTTTCTGAAATATCTGCAAACATATGATGCTGTTTTTATGCTTTAGAAGAGTCAGACTCACATACAGCACCTTTAAGGACTGATCTGGGATCGAACCGTTCCTTTAAATTGAATGAAATGACTTGAGATTTGTGTCACACACTGTTATGATGGACATTGACTCGTGTTTGACCCTGAATATTCCTCAGATGTTGTTGTTCTGTCACTGAAATCCACACAGACGAGTGGCTGTTTTCAGTGGAAATGCAGTTATAATGTGAGAGGAATATTCATCCTCTGCAGAAGTGTTTGTTTAATGTGGACAAACTGGATTTATTTGTGACTGCTGTATGCCGGGACTCGCTCCTTTCTGAACAGAAATGTAAAAAAACCCAAACATTATTACAACTTGAAATGTTTCAGTGCAAGACTGTGCTTGTTTTCTGTGTATGTGAATACTGTATACTCGTCCTGCTGACCCGTGTGTGTGTGTGTGTGTGTGTGCGTGTGTGCGCGTGTGTGTGTGTGAGATCAGTGTCATTAAAGAAGGGATTCAGCAGTGTTTGTGCTGGTGTGTGGCTCTTATTTTCTGGATATATTCTGTTTTAGTAAAAGAGAGAACGCAGAACAATACGGAAATGCTGAAAAACTCTGTATTAATTATCTCTGTATCATTAATCGTGAAGCTCTGCATGTTTTGAATGTAAAATAACCCAGAAAAAATGTTTTTATAAACACTGAATCAAAACTTTACTCCATCCATTCATTTTCAACCACTTTTCCAGGGCCGGGTCGCGGGGGCAGCAGTCTTAGGAGAGAATTCCAGACTTACCTCTCCCTAGACACTTCCTCCAGCTCCTCTGGGGGGATCCCGAGACGTTTCCAGGCCAGCCGAGAGACATAGTCCCTCCAGCGTGTCCTGGGTCTTCCCCGAGGCCTGGAACACCTCCCTAGGTAGGCGTCCAGGAGGCATCTGAAACAGATGCCCGAGCCACCTCAGCTGACTTCTCTCGATGTGGGCTCTACTCCGAGCTCCTCCCGGGTGACAGAGCTCCTCACCCTATCTATAAGGGTGCGCCCTGCCACCCTGCGAAGGAAACTCATTTCGGCCGCTTGTATCCGTGATCTTGTCCTTTCGGTCATGACCCAAAGCTCATGATCATAGGTGAGAGTAGGAACGTAGATTGACCGGTAAATCAAGAGCTTTGCCTTTCGGCTCAGCTCCTTCTTTACCACAACGGACCGGTACATCGACCGCATTACTGCTGCCGCTGCACCAATCCACCTGCCAATCTCATGTTCCATCCTTCCCTCACTCATGAACAAAACCCCAAGATACTTGAACTCCTCCACCTGGGGTAAGGACTTTCCTCCAACCTGGAGATGGCAAACCACCTTTTTCCGGTGATTGTCAACATTCCCATAACTAAGAATATATGTTCATAAAAATATAGCATTGTGAAGAACTAGTCTTCACCGCTGGAAACAGCAGTACTGGCACATACACACACACACACACAAACACACACACACGGTCACTTACCTCAGTTTACATTCCTCTGTTGGGTTATCGGAGATCGAGTGCACACGTATCCTGATGACATACGGACATTTCCACACACTTTCCACAGCATTACTGCATACATTTCTCCAGATACACCACGCATACATTACTGCTTAATGTTTTGTCTTGTTTGAATGTGCGGGAGTAGTAGGGAGTATCATTGCTTTTACATATAAAAATGATAGTGATTGTCAACATCCCCATAACTAAGAATAAATGTAGTAAAATATAACTAAAATACAGCATTTTCATTGCTTTTTATGAATATATGAATTTTTAAAGATGTTATTATCTCATACAGGTTATTTCATAAGACATACAATAAATATTTGGCGTCACCAGAATGTGTTTGTGAAGTTTCAGAATACCCCATAGGTCATTTATATTTGTTAAATATATATTTGAAGCTAAAACAAATATGTGTGTCGCTTTAAATGCAAATGAGCTACTTTCCGGTAGAGAGCGGAAATACGTTTTTCTGACAGGTGCTAATTTCACACCGAAATGACCAGGATTGGATTTAAACCAACATATTTTAACCAGAGTCGGTTTAAGATGGAGAGGAAGAAGTCAAACGTACTACCAGGACATCTCTGAACAGGTTAGTGGATACATTTATGTAGTTGTTGTGAAGTAAAGTTGACAAAACTCTTTAACTAGCATGCTACTGTTCGGTTCCAGTGCGTTGGACATTACAAATTAGCATTATGCTATATTACTACAGTCATAATACAGTAGGTCCGCTGTAAATGCTCAAAGGGCATTCATAAACCCTTATAATGTTTCCAAAATAATACAATAGAGTTTATTCGCGTTATTAGTCGGCCTCATTGGAGAGCAGAATGTAAACAATTCAACTGAACTAAACGAAACTCGCAAATGCACGGTAGCCGATTAGTAACGTTACTAGTATAGACTGACAAAGACTAACAAATTAGGCTAAAAGAAAGCTATTTGAATTTTGTTTGTGAAACTATCACTCCTTTTCCTGCTTACTTAGTCATTTTCAGTGATTTAGCAGGTTCCCAGATAGCACACGTACGTCGCAGAGACGTCTTTGAAAGGTCATAACATCTGCTAAACATCACAGTCAATCGAACGTTTTTATTTGTATTTAATGAGGCGTCTTCTTTACCTCTATACGCCGTCTTTACCTCTATACGCCGTCTATACGATGAGTCTTGAACTCCTGAAATTTTATATAGGTTTTGTTGAAAAATATAAATTATAATAAATTATAATATAATATCATAAACTTCTACCAATGATTCTTCAGCTGTTGTATTATTTTTGAGTGGAAAATACTTGAGCTTATCATATATGTGTAGACAGATGTATAATCAGTGTAACTGTTATTTATAGCAGTATGGATGAGGGAATGTCTAAATAAAAAATAAAAGACGACGTCTATGGCATTACATAAATAAGATGTCTCACAGATTTAACATTATAATAACTAACATCTGCGATGCATTGCATAGATGTTGCTTGAATGTCTGACAAGGACGTCTATATGACGTTTTCCAGATGAGCAAACGCCCTAAATAAGACGTCTCCCAGATGAAAACGCGGATGTCCAGCAGACGTCTCTGCGACGCATGTGTGCTATCTGCGTTGAATGTTGTTGTTGCTGCTGCGTGGTTTTTCCTGTTTACATGCGAGTTTCTCCATAATGGCCGAGCGTACTGTTAACTGACCAAATTAGATATTGAGTTAAAGTTGGTTTTATATTCGCCCATTATTTCATTTTAAGGGTCTCCATATTGTTTACCGCTACTTTAAATATTCGGTCTGAAATTGCATGTAATTATGACTTCAAAACAACATTAGCACTATTTGATTGACTGAACAATGTTGTACTCTGATAGTCATCGGCTGTTAATATGATTTCCCTATAGACCCTTATCACATGACGTCACGCGGTGTCCAGTTTCACTCTACGCAGTGCATCTCTACTTCCGCCTACACAGAACTCCCCATAGAGAATTCACCCAGTCAGCTGTATATTTACTACAGGTATGGTTAGATGGTCACTACGGCTGTTTTCTAACAATAAGAAGACTGCATTTTAATTATACGATTAAACTGCAGTATTATTAGATTGTGAAATTATTTGTAACATTATTAATTAGGGTAAAAGGTATACAGATATTAAATTAAAACCACCCAGTAGGTGGCGGCAGGTCACTGTCTAAAGGTCTTCAAACGGAGAAACTGAAATAAACATTTATGGATCAGCAAATAATAAATGATGAAACTGGTGGCGTTATAGATGAAATACCAGATAATATGAGAAGATTTAACAAAGAATTTTACTCACACTGGAACATTCACATAGCAAATAATATACATTTATATTCATAGCAGCATCAAAGTAAAAATAAATCCATTATGGAGGAAATAAACTGAATTAATAAGTGAAAAGGTTGCAAACATATCATTTTCTTAACAATAACTTATTCCTATTCTTAATAACCTAATCATTGTCAAACTCAGAAAGCAGGTCAGTATTGAAAGAGAAACATTTGGACACATGTCCAATACTTTAACAGACTTAAATCACAATGTGCAATGTTAATATTTTCAGTAGTAAATGTTCCAGAGAAGTCTCCCATTCATTCAAAGGTAAACCGGAACTAATAATACACTGCGTTGCCGATAGGGGAAAGTGAAGTGACAACATTGTGAAAAGGGTCTGTTTCAGATCCAACGTGCAATGTATTGTGTGCAGTATTAACAGTTAGAGTACAGACATTTCTAATATCTACCGGAAATAGTGGACCATCCTGGAACCTTTGGCATATTTTCAACCTACTACGCTTTGCGACATACTAATTCTATTGTCGAATACTATTTAGAACGGATGGTATGCGAATTGGGACGCAGCAGTAGTGTTGATAAGTGCAGGTCTGCTTTGTTTACAGTGGTAAACTAGGAAACATTGGTCCATCACTGATCTATATAAGCGCCATCTGCTGTTTCCTTCACCTTTTATCACAAAAGTTTCACTAAACTAAAGTCAGACCACTCTTATTTTGCTTCAGATTTTGAAATTATACAGTCTAATTGAAATTTAAAATGCATGGATGCTGCATCTTTGTTGGATTATTATTAAAGGGATAGTTCACCCACAAATGAAAAAGTGTGACTGTAGTCCGATTGTGGTCTGGTAGCAAAAATCTTGAATTGAAAGAATGGCTGCATCCCTCCTCATCACAGCTGATTTATTTTTCCTTCAGCTCATATTCTCTAGTGTGATCTAGTGAGGAGCGCGAGTCTGTCTAATGCTCTCAGGTTCATCTGGAGCTCAGCAGGTCCTCATGTGAAGGCCGTAAACACAGGGATAGCGTTTCAGGACACGACCTTAGTCTCATAATACACATTGAGCTTTGGAGAAAATGACATTGAGCTTGGAAATATGATCCGTGTATTTCTATCTGCCCTGAAATACCTTTAAACATTGAGTTTATTTTGTTTGCAGAGGATAGGTTGAAATTTTGGTTTAATTAAAAAGTTAAAATAATAATTAAAATAAAATTGAAACTGCAGTAAATTTTGGTTGTGTATTAATGTAACAATAAAAATTGTATTTACTTATAAATGACCTCATATATGGGCTGCACGGTGGCGCAGTGGGTAGCACGATCGCCTCACAGCAAGAAGGTCGCTGGTTCAAGCCTCGGCTGGGTCGGTTGGCATTTCTGTGTGGAGTTTGCATGTTCTCCCCGTGTTGGCGTGGGTTTTCTCCAGGTGCTCCGGTTTCCCCCACAAGTCCAAAGACACGTGGTATAGGTGAATTGGGTTGGCTAAACTGTCCGTAGTGTATGTATGTGAATGAGTGTGTGTGGATGTTTCCCAGTGATGGGTTGCAGCTGGAAGGGCATCCGCTGCGTAAAACATATGCTGGATAAGTTGGCGGTTCATTCCGCTGTGGCGACCCCAGATTTTTTGTTTTGAACGTAATGTAACGTAACGCTATCGAGTGTTTTTACAAGTCCAAATACATTTATTCATGAATTAATGGAACAATATTTGTTCTAATATATAGATTAGCTTTTATTTTATTTCTTTATATTTTCTGTTGTGCCACTTTATTCATTTCTTGTTTTTTAATGTTTCTATTTAGCTTTATTTTTATTTACGTTTTTGTAATTAAATTTTTTCTTAATCATTTTTAATTGTTTTATTAATTGTTTTATTTTTATTTCATGAAGAACATATATACTAGTTTATGGTTTTGATTTTATTACCAAAACACACTTGAATTTAAGGTGTTTCAGATAAAAGTGTCTGCAATAAATATATGTAAATGAATGTTGAATCAGGAACATTATGCATTTTTGTATTGTCAATCACATATACACCAATATTATTTTAGCTATTAGTTTTCCATCAATGTAAGTGGTGATCATTTTATTTCAGCTTCTTAAAAACCCTTTTTTATGATCACACATATCCGTAATCTGTAATTCCTCTGTTCTTCAGGTATCATGGCTGGATCCAACAGATCCGGAGATCTCAGAGATGCTCAGAGGTCCATTCCCATCGGCACCATCCTCGCCATAGCAACCACCACCATCATCTGTATCCTCCATCCCTATAACATTCCCTTTGCTTTCTAAAGTGACTTCAAATCCATCGCTTTGTTTTTCCTGTAGTGAAATGAAAACGCACTCAAACCTAAATCCCTGAAAAGTGTAATGATATCTGCTGTTTTTCCTCTGCACGGATGCTTTTCTTGACTCTGTACCTCAGATCTGTCCTGTGTTGTGTTGTTCGGCGCCTGCATTGAGGGAGTGGTGCTCAGAGACAAGTGAGCGCTTTTCTGCTTCTCCGTTTACACTCATAATCCTTATTTTCCTAGAGATATACACAGGAAATCTGCTATAAATAACCAATCGCTTCCGTGTAAAGCCTGTTCATGAGCTGCAGTCAAAGAACTCTCTATATCAAATATCTCCAGAGTCATTGAGTTGTGATTATATCACAGAAAACCTCTTGTGTTTGTTTCAAAAACTAGTGTGCTCCCTATCTAGACAGCACTTGAGGCATCATAGACTGTTACAAAGATCGTTTTCTTCTAAGATTCATAAATCAAACATAGTTTATACAATGTCACAGAGTCATAAATCGATCATAAATTCTAAAAATAAAAATTTGGTAATTAAAATAATGCTTTATTTCTAGATTACTACTGTTTACAGTGTGCTTTCTACCTAGACGGCACTTAAAGGGATAATTCACCCACAAATGAACATTTACTCACTATTTTATCACCCTGAAGTGGTTTCAAACCTTTATGAGTTTCTTTCTTCTGATGAACACAAAAGAAGATATTTTGAAGAATGCTGAAAACCTGTAACCATTGACTTCCATAACGGGAAAACAAATACTATGGAGGTCAATGGTTACCGATTTCTAACATTATTCAAAATATAACAGAATAAAGAAACTCGTAAAGGATTGAAACAAGTAAAAGGTGAGTAAATGATGACAGAAATTTTATTTTTGGGTGAACTATCCCTTTTAGACATACTGTAGATATGCAAAGGCTTTTATTTCGATTCATAGTAAAAGATCAACACTGAGAACCTTCTAAATGTACATTTTCATCATGATTTATTTGAAGACACATACAGTACTAAAATGTCACTCAGTGTAACAATAGTATATATACAAACACCTGCATTAGGCAAATTCAGTACAAGACTCCTCTAATGACATATTAAAGGGACAGTTCACACTGCAAAAGGAAAATTGATTCACTATTTACAGACTTTTATGAGTTTCTTTTATTCTGTTGAACACAAAAGAAGATATTTTGAAGAATGCTGAAAACCTGTAACCATTGACTTCCATAGTAGGAAAACAAATACTAATGAAGTCAATAGTTACAGGTTTCCAACATTTTTCGAAAGAAACTCATAAAGGTTTGTAAATGATGACAGAATTTTCATTTTTGGGTGAACTATCCCTTTAACTCTTCCCCAAAAATCATATCATTATGTTTCATTCAATAATACAGGGCATCAGCGTAAGGTGGTTTAAAATATCAATATACTGTTGTTTGTTTAATTGTCTGCTTTAGGTTTGGAGACTCTGTGAAAGGGAATCTGGTGATTGGTACGTTGTCCTGGCCCTCCCCCTGGGTGATCGTGATTGGCTCTTTCTTCTCCTGCTGTGGGGCGGGGCTTCAGAGTCTCACCGGCGCCCCCCGACTGCTGCAGGCCATTGCGCGGGATGGCATCGTGCCCTTCCTCGAGGTAGAATCTGCAGAAATACATACTAATATTAATAAAGAGTCCAAACTACAGCTAGATCCTTAACAGTGCTGAAATTGCAACAATTTTGGTTGCATATGCACCTGAAATTTAATCTATGCGACCTTGTAATATATTAGGAGCAAAAGTGCATATAATGCCATGTAGATCTTACATTGGTTCATAGTAGCTGCTATTAAATGACAGGTAGCTATGATGAGAAATGTAATTCATTGTTATTATTATCAGTCAACATCAATAACTCATTCATTCATTTTCTTTTCGGCTTAGTCCCTTTAATAATCTGGGGTTGCCAAAGTAGAATGAACCGCCAACTTCCACCTTCAACCCATCAATGGGAAACACCCATACACTTCCATTCACACACATACACTATGGACAGTTTAGCCTACCCAATTCACCTATAGCGCATGTCTTTGGACTGTGGGGGAAACCGGAGCACCCGGAGGAAACCCACGCCAACATGT
>CAIGQW010052909.1:0-10129 GCA_903798125.1 Danio choprae | reverse complement strand
TCTTTGGACTTGTGGGGGAAACCGGAGCACCCGGAGGAAACCCACGCTAACACGGGGAGAACATGCAAACTCCACACAGAAATGCCAACTGGTCCAGCTGAAGGCTCGAACCAGCGACCTTCTTGCTGTGAGGCGAGGGCGCTACCCACTGCGCCACCATGCTGCCATCATCATTAATATTTAATGGAAATTCATTTTGGAGTTATTGCGCTAACAAGTCAACGCAGCATTAGTTAGATTGTCGTTGCTGGTTTTTGTTAGTTCAGATAGTTGTTGTTTTCAAATACAATAAAACAGTTAATATACAATTCGCAATGGTGCTCATTCATTTTTGGTGGGGGCTCCTAAATTTGTGAAGGTGAGAGCACCAGTGCTAAATAATATCTATAATTAGGTTTTCTATACATTTTTGCCTATTAATTGCATAAATGTATTAAATTATTAGTTTGAGAAATTGTTTATTTTCATCTAATTTTCATGTTTTATTTCAGCTTTATTTCAATGATTTTAATAGCTTTATATAACAATAACAACCTTGTTTTTATAAAGGATTTTATGAATGACACTAATATAAAATTACACTTAGTCACTTCACTAACAGAGTTTTTTATAACATTGACTAAAAATGCAACTATATATTAATTAGGCATTAGATTTATATTTGGATTAGATTGTAATTATATTCCTTAGAAAATGTAAAGAAATAAAATAAAATGAACTCAAGTTTCCTTCAAATGCTGTAAGAAGCTTTCAGAGTATTCGATTTTTGTTAATGGGACATTATCATTCTTTTAGAGTAAAAAAGACAAGTGTGAGCTTTTAAATCATTGATGATTGATCTTAGTATGATTGTCCACACAAACTGACTGTGATCTGATCTGACCGTCTCTCAGGTGTTTGGTCATGGAAAAGCAAACGGAGAGCCGACGTGGGCTCTTCTTCTGACCGCTCTGATCTGTGAAAGCGGGATCCTCATCGCTTCTCTTGATGCTGTGGCTCCAATCCTTTCAATGTGAGTCTGATGTCTGCAGTCATTTCTCTTTACCTGTTCTGACGGACTGTGAGTTTGACTGTGTTTCTGTCCTCAGGTTTTTCCTCATGTGTTATCTGTTCGTGAACCTGGCTTGTGCTCTGCAGACGCTGCTCAGGACGCCCAACTGGAGACCACGCTTCAAATACTACCACTGGTCAGAAAAACAACACTCTCTAATCGCTCTGGGTTTAATATGAAATAAACAATTAGTTATAATATACTTATTGTTTAAATACTTGTTTTTGCATGTAATTACTTTCATCTGTAATTCATTTCTGTAAGTACATTTGTAATTAAACACTGTTGACATCCCACTTACACCTTAACCCACTCGTAAAACTACTCATACCACCAAACCTGTCCCTAACCCGAACCGTATCCCACCTCAAGAGCACCACAAGTGTTCTGCAATACATTATGAACACATTAAGTACATTATATTTATATTTTAAGGTAAGTACATAGTAGTTAAGGCCACTTAATATAAAGTGGGACCACTTTTTGCAATGCTGCATCATTGCTCTGGTTTTTGTCTGTTGAATGGCTTTATTTTAAACTAGTAAAACATATATGCATGCATAATAATAAAATATACATATAAATAACATTAATATGCAGTACACATCAAACTCAATCCATTCAAAAAGAGATCATCAGATGCTACTCCCATTATTTACTAATGCCCATTCACAGTTAGACAATATTTATCAGTCATAACATTTTGAATAATTAGGAAAAAATACTACTTTCAGTACTATTTTATATATCTTTACAGATCATAAGTCTTACGTGTCACATCATGGTCCCTCAGAATGATTGATTTGATATAGAATGTCTTTTATTGACACTTTTAATCAGTGTAATTCATCAGTGTGCAATAAGATCCTATTATTTTTAACTCTTTAAACAGCACTTATTGAAATACTCATTGGAAACAGTATGGAGTGTTAGTTGGGGTTATTAATAAACTTTTCATTCATTCATTCATTTTAATTTCGGCTTAGTCCCTTTATTAATCTGGGGTCGCCACAGCGGAATGAACCGCCAACTTATCCAGCATATGTTTTACACAGCGGATGCCCTTCCAGCTGCAACCCATCACTGGGAAACATCCATACACACCCATTCACACACATACACTACGGACAATTTAGCGTACACAATTCACCTATAGCGCATGTCTTTGGACTTGTGGGGGAAACCAGAGCATCTGGAGGAAACCCACACCAATACGGGGAGAACATGCAAACTCCACACAGAAACGCCAACTGACCCAGCCAAGGCTCGAACCAGCGACCTTCTTGCTGTGAGGCGAACGTGCTATCCACTGCGCCACCGTGAGGCCCATTACTAAACTTTTGTAACTTTATTATACTTTCTATATTTTTATATTATCTATTTTTATGAAGTATTATTTTTATTATTTATTTAATAATAATAATAATATAATAATAATAATTTCAAATATTTTTCTAATCACGTTTTCAGTGTAACAAACTGTATTTGTTATTAAAATGTTTAATTAAAGTGTCATTACTCAAATCAAATCATCTTTAAAAGCGTCATTAAAATGTAATGACATTTTAATGACAAATTCAGCTTGTACCGCTATGGTTGAGGTCAAGATAAATATTAATGATGCTGTTAAAAAATGCATGACATATTTATAATGGTTTCATGGCAGTCATGTTTATGACAGATTTATGACAAGTTTTGTTGTCTTGGTAACATCAAGTTGTCATGACAAAGACATAAACAGCTTGTGATGTATTTATGTCAAGTTGTTGTGACAAACAATATCCTCTTCGCATTTAAAACGTCATAACTGAGCGAATGACACTCAATAACAATGGTCATAAGCATGCATTAAATCTCATTCACATTCATGACATGATTATAAATGTTTCACAACAGTCTTATGAACCCATTCACCTTTACCTTCAAGTAAAGTTACCAAATATTTCAAACTATTTAGATATGGATTTTAGGTCTCATTTAAAGCATATTTTCTGTCATCATCCAGGGCTCTGTCGTTTCTGGGCATGAGTTTGTGTCTGGCTCTGATGTTCATATCCTCCTGGTACTACGCCCTGGTGGCCATGCTCATCGCTGGATGCATCTACAAGTACATCGAGTACCGCGGGTAAGAGCTGAAGCGCATTACAGCAGCACAGACCGTAAGCTGATTACTGATCCGGCGGCCTTCATCTGACTGAGTGATTGACTGCTGAAGCTCATTGCGTGTTCACACTCACTCTTGTCTAAATGTGTGTGTTCAGGGCGGAGAAGGAATGGGGCGACGGGATCCGCGGTCTGTCCCTCAATGCTGCACGATACGCTCTCATTCGACTTGAGGAAGCACCGCCACATACCAAAAACTGGAGGTGAGGAGGATTGAAAACACACAAGCAGTTTTTATAGAGAGCAATAATAATCACCTGGAGTCTCATTTATAAGCGTGGTGTATGCACAAAACAGGGGAAGTCTATGAAAAGACGAAAGATCTATAAAATCGCAAACTTGACGGGAGAATGTGCGCAGCTGTAAGTAAACTTTAAAGGGGTGGTGCAGAGTATATTTATAAGGCTTAATTGTGCTTATGGGGTGCAAAACAATGTGTGCTCATGCTTCATTTGTAAAAAATCACGTTATTTTTTTACATATCTTACTGTATTTTATGCTATTACTCAGCTAACATGAAAACAACTATCATATTTCTAACCTAATGTGTTGTGATTCGCGGATTGGCTCCATGTCACGCCTCTAAGGCTACGTTCACACTGCAGGCAAATGTGGCCCGAATCAGATTTTTTTGCCCACATGTGACTCGGGTAATGACAGTGTGAACAGCCCAAACCGCATGAAATCTGACCTTTTCAGTTCTGATTTGTGCCACTTTCATATGTAGTATTAAATCAGACACAGATCGGATGTTTTTCAATGCGACCGCAGTGTGAACAGTTATGTAGGATTTCATGTGACTTCTACATAATCTTTGAGCAACATGCGTCATCATTCTGTGCTGCAAACATCATCTGCTCCTCTGCAGCATAGTAGAATGGCAGACAGGGCAATTACTTTACCACAGAATGTTGGTTGTTCATTTTGAAAGGCAAAACTGATGCTTGTTAACCAATCTGATTAAGGATTGGGGCACGGGTTGAGGAGCGTCGGGGGGCACCCAAACCCCCAAGCACCCAAATCCCCCTTCTGCACGCGCCTGTTGTTTATAACGAAGTCAAATGAAATAACTCTACAAACTGAGATAAACCAACTCCGCCTTCACAGTTCAGTCTGCGGCTGCTCATTAACCCTTGATGAGTTCACTACACCGGTGCTCAGAAATACACGCACCGCGGTTGTCATAAATCACGAATGATCAGTGTTTTCAATCGCAAGTGACTTATTTTAGGTTTCAGATGCCAAAATACACAGTAGTAGTAGCAGAACAACCCTTTACAGTTCATGAAATACACCACGATTGTCTGTGAAAAGGGCAATAATCATATTAAGCATAATCTGACAACGTGCTTACTTCATACAGTATACACACTGTGTGCATAATTAGACATTTTATGCTGTCCGTAATTGTACTTTTGCGCATGCTGGTCAGTTTAGGACCGTGATCTGTTCACACTGCAGATCTGATATTGGCCACATTTATAACAACAGTGTGAACAGCTATGCAAAAAAAATCTGATCTGAGAATGAATCTGATTCGAGCACTAAGCCTCGCCGTGTGAACGTAGCCTAATAGCTTGCGCTTTGCCTCTGTTGTGTAAATAATGTCAGTCAGTGTAGTCGTATCAGCTTGATTCTGAATCACACACAGAAAACTAAGAGGACACAGCTGAACCTCACGCCTGCTCTCTAAAATAAAATCAAGTGTCTTTCATATATTGTGGTTATAAGCATGTATGTGTAAGTAATATGAAACCTGCACATATCTTTTGTGAAATCAAGTTCGTTATTTCAGATGTTGAATGCTTGGAAAGTGGGCGCATAGAGAGACACTGCAGCACTGGTGAAGATTGTGGCTGTTGACAGGGGTTTGACGGATAAATATGAACTTGTAGTTAAATTATTAACGGTGCCAAGCAGTGTTTACTACTGTAAAATGTTTTAATCTATCATAGTTGCCACAAAAATATAAAAAATTAATTAATTAATTATTCATTCATTCATTTATTTTCTTTTCGGCTTAGTCCCTTTATTAATCTGGGGTCGCCACAGCGGAATGAACCGCCAACTTATCCAGCATATGTTTTTTTACGCAGCGGATGCCCTTCCAGCTGCAACCCATCTCTGGGAAACATCCATACACACCCATTCACACTCATACACTACGGACAATTTAGCTTACCCAATTCACCTATAGCGCATGTCTTTGGACTTGTGGGGGAAACCGGAGCACCCGGAGGAAACCCACGCAAACACGGGGAGAACATGCAAACTCTACACAGAAATGACCCAGCCGAGGCTCGAACCGGCGACCTTCTTGCTATGAGGCGAGAGCGCTATCCACTGCGCCACCGTGCTGCCCAAATTAATTAATTAAATAAATGTAAAAAGTATAGAATTTTTTCCTATACAGGCAGGGCAAATGAAATTGATTAAAGTGAAAGTAATAATAGCGCTGGGCAAAGATTAATTGTGATTAATCACATCTAAAAGCGATATTTGAAAGTGCAATAATATTTCAGAATTTGACTGTATTTTGATTGAATAAACGCGGCTTTGGTGAACATAAAACAGTGTAAACAGTCATGCTGACCTCAAACCTTTAAATCGAACAAATATATTTATCACAAACTCTAAAGTTCAATAAAAAACCAAATTCTCTCCTTCACTCTTCAACTCTTCAGGGTTATAATCCATGCAGAATCAGTATTGGATTTTTCCCTGAGCTCTCAGTAATCTTTGATGGATTAAATAACCTGTATGCAACGAGACACAATGAAAGTTCGGCCGTCTTTCAGGAATCAGGTCAAACCTGTTCATTCCTCTAATCTACAGAGGAGAAACTGAGCTGTGTTTGTTCTTCGACATCTGTGAACGTCTCCGTCAAAGGACATCGTGTTTCTGTCTAAGCCTCTTTATGGCACTCTTCTTTGATTGATTCACGCCTGAAAGCATCAAAACATGTTTATTGCTCGTGATATTTACTGAAATCAGCTATTTGGAAGTGTTTGCTTGATACTGAGGAAACATTTCTCACTTTTAAAAAGTAAGTTTAGCTTAATATAACACTCATTCATTCATTCTCCTTTAGCTTAGTCCCTTTATTCATCAGCGGTCGCCACAGCGGAATAAACATGCGCTATATAGGTGAATTGAATAAACTAAATTGGCCATAGTGTATGAGAGTGTATGGATGTTTCCAAATACTGGGTTGCAGCAGGAAGGGCATCCACTGTGTAAAACATATGCTGGAATAGTTGGTGGTTCATTCCGCTGTGGCAATCCCTGATAAATAAGGGACTAAGCTGAAGGGAAATGAATGAAACTAAAAGAAATGTAAAATATATTGCAAAAAACTTTATTCAAAATGTTAATTAAAACTATTAATTATTTTAAATTATGGTAGTAAAAAATAGTAAAAATAAATAAATATTAAGACTTAAATGACAATGAGAATCGAGTAGTTTTTTATTAAAAGATTAATAAAAGCAATAATAGTCTATTGATGCCAAACAAAATCCCAGAGATAAACTAAAATCTAAAAAATAAAACAAAATTAAAACTATTGTATAAGATTGCAATTAATGAATTTTAATATTAATAAAACTATACATTATTCATTCATTCATTTACTTTTCGGCTTAGTCCCTTTATTAATCTGGGGTCGCCACAGCGGAATGAACCGCCAACTAATCCAGCATATGTTTTACGCAGCGGATGCCCTTCCACCTGCAACCCATCACTGGGAAACATCCACACACACTCATTCACACACATACACTACGAACAATTTAGCTTTCCCAATTCACCTGTACTGCATGTCTTCTGACTTGTGTGGGAAACCGGAGCACCCGGAGGAAACCCACGCCAACACGGGGAGAACATGCAAACTCCACACAGAAATGCCAACTGACTCAGCCGAGGCTCGAACCAGCAACCTTCTTGGAACGTGCTACGCACTGCGCCACCGTCAACTATACATTACATTATATTATGATTTAATCTTAATATACAATATATTAAGATTAACTCAAATTACAATGATACGTTATTTAATAATTAAATGATTAATGAAAGCAATAGATAAAGAAATAAAGTGAGATAAAATAAAATCTAAAAAATGTTCAACAAAAATTAAAACTTTAAAAAAGTTGAATTCAAAATATTCATAAAAACTAGATATTTTTTTTAATTATAGTAAAACAAATTTCAATGAGAATCAAGTACTTAAACGATTAATAAAAGCAATAATAACATCTCTATGGTAAAGAACCACAGAGATAAAGTAAAATCTAAAAAAGACAAATGTTTCATGGTTCAGAATGAGTTTGTGAACTGATTTCGCCGCTGCACTCCAGTAACCTCTACCGGGTTTAATTTGAGCGAGTTTCCCTGACTCATCTGCTGCAGGATTGAGCGTAGAGTAAATCATCATTAATGATAATGTGGTGGTGAGCTTTCACGTCTAACCTCACATTGACATCATTCACCTGAAAGCATCACACCTGCGACAGTCTTGCAATAAGCCTTTAATCCAGAGCCGGAAAAACCTCCAGGGCTTTAAATCACGAGCCTCAGCCTTCAGTTCTCCACAGCCTTCACTTTTACAGCGCCTGTGAATACTCATTAACAAACACATCATACATGTACTGGAGCTGTTTGAGGATTCAACATCTGAGGATATAATGCATTAAAACACTTCATATGCATTGCAGTAAATATCAATAGACAAGTACTGTAATGAATTATGCATAACAGTGTGTATTAAAAAGCATTAAGATCTTTGAACTTATAGAAATTATATATATATACACATTATATTGCAATAGCCATACGTGAATTTGTTATGAAATGTTATTTGAGGTAATTTGCTGACATTACACTGTAAATTGCTGGGTTCCACACAATTGATTTGTGTTGAGACAACATGAAGGAATTAAGCTAACTAATTAATTTGTACAAATTTAGTAGATCGTACATGAAACAATTAAGTTGTCACAAAAAAACTCAACAATTATGTTGTTTCAGGTCATTTTAAATAAGTAGTTTGAACAAACAGCAAACATCATTACATTGTACGTATACTATATTAGTCAGGGTTATTATAATTGTCTACAGCTCAAATTTAATTATTGGTAATATTAATAATAGTATTTTCTTTTTATTTTAAATTAAGTACTTCTTAATTGAAATACAATACAATATCAAAATGAAATTATTTGACATAGTTTCCGATGCATTTGTTAATGGTTGTTTTGTTAGTTGAACTGGATGATAAATACTGGAATGCTGTGAAAAAATGATCAAAGTTATATATACTTACTGGCCACTTTATTAAGTACACCTTACCAGTGCTGCTGTAGTCCATCCGGCTCAAGGTTGGATGTGTTGTGTGTTCAGAGATGCTCTTCTGCAGACCTCAGTTGTAACGAGTGGTTATTTGAGTTACTGTTGCCTTTCTATCAGCTGGAACCAGTCTGGCCATTCTCCTCTCACCTCTGGCATCAACAAGCCATTTGCACCCACAGAACTGCCTCTCACTGGATATTTTCTCTTTTTCAGACCATTCTCTGTAAACCCTAGAGATGGTTGTGCGTGAAAATCCCAGTAGATCAGCAGTTTCTGAAATACTCACACCAGCCCGTCTGGCACCAACAACAATGCCACGTTCAAAGTCACTTAAATCCCCTTTCTTCCCCATTCTGATGCTCGGTTTGGACTGCAGCAGATCGTCTTGACCATGTCTACATGCCTAAATGCATTGAGTTGCTGCCATGTGATTGGCTGATTAGAAATTTGCATTAATGATTAGTTAGACAGGTGTACCTAATAAAGTGAGTGTAGACATTAAAAAACTGAAAACAATAAGAAAAAACTGTCTTAAAAATAAAAATGACATAAAATAGCAGAAACATAAAAGTAAAATATGAACTAAAATGAAGATGAAAACAACGTAAAAATAAAGCCTTATATTATTCATAACTTAATAAGAGGATTAATAAGAGGATTTCAATAAAACCAAACAACACAGATTTAATGTTATATATATATATATTTCATCATCCTATTACCCATCTGCCACCTGTGACACTGGAATTAACTACAGCAAAGCCCACATGAGTCAGCTATTAATTATATATTGACATCTCTGTTGAATGTGTGTGTGTGTGCGCGTACATGTGTGTGTTGGTTATACTGGTGAGGGTTCAATTGTCCTCACTTATATAGTAAAATATGAAAAGTAGAAATAGAAAAAACTAACTGAAATGAAAAGTAAGTCCAGCATTAGATGTAATGTCCTCACTAAAACTCGTGTGTGTATGTGTGCGCAGGCCTCAGCTGCTGGTTCTGCTCAATCTGGACTCTGAGCTGTGTGTGAAGCATCCGCGTCTCCTGTCCTTCACCACGCAGCTGAAGGCTGGTAAAGGACTGACCATCGTGGGCTCCGTGCTGGAGGGAACATACCTGAGCAGAGAGAACCAGGCCAAACGCGCAGAGCAGGTACACACACACACACACACACACACACACACACACACACACACACACACACACACACACACATCTCAGAAACAAAATAAAGGCCTTATAGAAACTCTGTGTGGGAATATTGAAGCATTTTAAAGAAATCTTTAGCAAAAATCAAACACAACAGTACTGGGGGCATCAGTTCTGTGATGGACGAATAATTCATTTAAGAACAATAAAAACAACTTTCTTGCTGAGAATGGGAGAATTTCATATGTTAAAATATTTCATATTTAAATATTCATTCATTCATTTTCTTTTCGGCTTAGTCCCTTTATTAATCTGGGGTCGCCACAGCGGAATGAACCGCCAACTTATCCAGCATATGTTTGACACAGCGGATGCCCTTCCAGCTGCAACCCATCTCTGGGAAACATCCACACACAC
>CAIGQW010052908.1:0-16819 GCA_903798125.1 Danio choprae | reverse complement strand
TAGTCCCTTTATTAATCTGGGGTCGCCACAGCGGAATGAACCGCCAACTTATCCAGCATATGTTTTACGCAGCGGATGCCCTTCCAGCTGCAACCCATCACTGGGAAACATCCATACACATCCATTCACACTCATACACTACGGATTAGCTTACCCAATTCACCTGTAGCGCATGTGTTTGGACTTTGGGGGAAACCGGAGCACCCGGAGGAAACCCACGCCAACAACAGTGGGGAGAACATGCAAACTTTACACAGAAATGTCAACTGACCAGCCGAGGCTCGAACCAGCGCCCTTCTTGCTGTGAGGCAACAGCTCTACCCACTGTGCCACTGCGCCACCCATTATTATTATTATTATTATTATTATTATTATTATTATTATTATCATTTTATTTGCAGTAACATCATTAATGGAATAAGATTTTTACGTACTATTATAAAAACTGACCAGCCGAGGCTCGAACCAGCGACCTTCTTGCTTTGAGGCGACAGTGCTACCCACCGCACCGCCCAAAATAAGGTTATTATTTAATATCATTATTATTACTACTACTACTACTCCTACTATTATTTTGAGTGCATTCTTCTGGACAATAAATCCAAACTTTTTATTTTGACAGGTTGTATTGAAGTCATTCAAGTAATTTATTTTTATTTAATGTACATTATTAGCCCTTTTCCCTTTCCCAAGTGATGTTTATCAGGCACTTCTTCCACAGTGTTTCCTATTATATTTAATAGTAATTATTTCTTTCAGTTTGGCTGGAATAAAAATATATAATTAAAAAATAAAATCATTTCTAGGGTCAATATTATTAGCCCCCCCTAGAGAAATTATTGTTTTTGGATTGGCTACAGAACAAACCACTGCTGTCCAATGACTTTTATGATAACCTGATTAACTTACGGGCTGATCATTTTGTTTTCATCTGTGTGCAGTATATGAAAACACTTCATTGAACATGTACACATAGACATCACCTATATACTATATAACTGCAGGGTAACTATGCTTATATATAATAACTTAAACTGTTAAAGCTGTTAGTTACTAGTTAATTAGTTAAAGTTATGAGTAACTAATACACTTATGGTAACTAATAACCTTCACTTTTCCGTATTTGATTGTAATGCAATAATGTGCACCTTTTATCAAGCTGCTTTGAAACAATAATTATTGTGAAAGCGCTCTACAAATGAGCTTGAGTTGAATATATGACATGACAATAGCTAAATGTCTGTAATTTGCTTTGCATTGGTGTGTTTTCCTCGTCGTGTGAGATGTGCTTTACAGGTTAACACTTGTTGTGTTTGCAGTGGTTCGGCTGAATGTGATGTCATCGTGGGGTGACCCTCATTATGTGGGTCTGACAGGGTTAGAGGTCGTGGGTCAGGGGGGTGAGAGTATTCCTATTGACGTCTCCATGGTAACGGCGTCACCCCGTGACCTCAATGACCTTCCTGATTACAGCAATGATCTTCGAACTCTGGACAAGTCAGTGAATCTGGGTTGTTGCTAGAAGGGATACAGCTGCGGATGGAAGTTAATCATAATTATTTATTAAATTACCCATTAATTGTATTTTATTAATGTCTAACCCAACCCTAACAGTAATGTAAAAACAGCAATTATACAGAGTATTACTCATATTATTTATTAAATTACCCATTAATTGTATTTTATTAATGTCTAACCCAACCCTAAACCCAACCATCACAGTAATGTAAAAACAGTAATTATACAGAGTGTTATTCATATTATTTATTAAACTACACATTAAATTGTATTTTATTAAGGCCTACCCCTGGCCCAACTCTAAACGCAACCCTAACAGTAATGTAAAAACAGCAATTATACAGAGTATTACTCATATTATTTATTAAATTACCCATTAATTGTATTTTATTCCTAATTCCTAATTTATTTCATAAGACCTAAACGTAAATAGACTTATTGCAATAAAAACATAAACAATCACAATTATAACGCAGTGGAGTTCAATGATGAATAGACTAGTCAAGCAGAATCTGCCTTTGCCTTGATTTGTCCTCTATGCGTCGGGTGACGGTATGTACATTTAAACTAAATCTGATTCATTTACACCATTTAATTTCAGTTCGCTTTTAACACTAAAACAAGCAAACAAACATTAGATTAGAAATGACAATCTCTAAACCATGGCCATCATTCTTCTTCATCATTTCTCTAGTTTGGGCATCCCTGATTAAAGTCTACCCCTACCCCAAACCTAAACCCAACCCTCAGTCATGTAAAAACATAATTATACAGAGTATTAATCATATTATTTATTAAATTACCCATTAAATTGTATTTTATTAAGGCCTAGCCCAAACCTAAACCCAACCCTCAGTCATGTAAAAACATAATTATACAGAGTATTAATCATATTATTTATTAAATTACCCATTAAATTGTATTTTATTAAGGCCTAGCCCAACCCTAAACCCAACCATCACTAATGTAAAACAGTAATTATACAGAGTATTATTCATATTATTTATTAAATTACCCATTAATTGTATTTTATTAATGTCTAGCCCAAACCTAAACCCAACCATCACTAATGTAAAACAGTAATTATACAGAGTATTATTCATATTATTTATTAAATTACCCATTAAATTGTATTTTATTAAGGCCTGTGCCTGGCCCAACTCTAAACGCAACCATCACAGTAATGTAGAAACAGTAATTATACAGAGTATTATTCATATTACTCATTAAATTGTATTTTTTTAACATCTACTCCTACCCCAATCCTCACAGTAATATAAACATGTTAATTATTATTGTACAGCGTCACAAAAATTATGCTAGATTGATGCTAGTATCCTCAGCTGTATCCCTTTTAGGCTTTACCCTGAATCTGTCCCTTTTCACTCTGTATATCGCATTTGAAATGTATTTTTCCGTAATCCGTTCTTCTTCCTCTTTCAGGTTGTTTGACGGAGTGAACATCACGACAGATGATAAGCACATGTGGCTGATTCCCTTGACAGCCGCTTCTGAACACACACTCACTGTGCAGTTCACTCAGCCTCAGACCATCGCCGGATTCAGAGTCTGGAACTACAACAAATCTCCTGAAGACTCCTACAGAGGGGTGAGGACGCCGTCTGGCTTGTAATATTCAGGAAGCATCACAGATGGGCTTTTAGCAGGAATATTTAATGCTGGGGAAAAATGAATCGTGATTAATCGCATCCAAAATACAAGTTTGTTTTGACATAATATATGCGTGTGTACAGTGTATGTTTATTATGTATATATAAATACACACAGGCATGCATATATTTGAGAAAATGTTCATTTATGTTTGGATATAAAATATTTATGTACGGGGCGGCACGGTGGCTCAGTGGTTAGCACTGTCGCCTCACATCAAGAAGGTCGCTGGTTTGAGTCCCGGCTGGGCCAGTTGGCGTTTCTGTGTGGAGTTTGCATGTTCTCCCCGTGTTGGCGTGGGTTTTCTCCGGGTGCTCCGGTTTCCCCCACAGTCCGAACAAATTTATAGACGATGGAGGAACTATATTGGCCGTAGTGTATGAGTGTGTGTGTGTGTGTGAATGAGTGTGTATGGATGTCTCCCAGTACTGGGTTGCAGCTGGAAGGGCATCCGCTGCATAAAACATATGCCAGAATAGTTGGCGGTTCATTCCGGTGTGGCGACCTCTGAACTAGAGACTAAGCTGAAGGAAAATGAATGAATGAATATATATGTACATTCTACAAATTATATTTAATTTAAAATTAGTTTATATATTTTTGTTTCTATCACATATACATAATAAATATATATAATACACACACACACACACACACATATATATATATATATATATTATGTCAAAACAAACTTTTGTATTTGATTAATCTTTGACAAGCGCTAAAAATATTACATTTGAATATTTAAAGGGATAGTTCAACATTTAATCACTTGTTTAAAAAAAAACATGTTTGACTTTCTTTCTTCTGCTGAACACTAGTAGATATTTTGAAGAAAGCAAGAAACCTGTAACCATTGACTTCCATAGTATTTGTATTTCCTACTATGTAAGTCAATGGTTATAGGTTGTCAGCATTCTTCAAAATATCTACTTTTGTGTTTAATAGGAGAAAGAAAGTCATACATTTTTGAAATAGTGAGTAAATGTTCATTTTTGGGTGAACTGTCTCTTTAAGGGTATATATTTGTAGGGATGCACCCAATTTTCAGGCTGCCGAAAATGTTTAGGTGAAAATAGCTTTTGGGCTGAAACAGAAAAACTGGCGAGTTTTTCTGCACCCGGAGGAAACCCACACCAACACGGGGAGAACATGCAAACTCCACACAGAAATGCCAACTGACCCAGCCGAGGCTCGAACCAGCGACCTTCTTGCTGTGAGGCCACAGTGCTAACCACTGAGCCACCAGATTGAAGACATTTATACACTAAATAAAAAGGTGTCCTTTTGTCAGGCTATTGCAGTGTATTTCTTTATTAAAATATCACAAAACTAAATAAAAATGTTAAAACAAACTTAATAAATTTAAATATGTCAGAAATATATTGGAAATATAATAATAAATGCGGGTTTTACTTTGTGTGCTCTGTATTCTTCATAGATTCAATCCATTTATGGCCTGAAAAGTGACAATTATTGTATTTTTTTTGCATAATTGTTACAGTTCATGTATTCGACTCTTTATAGTCTGATCTCCTGACATGTGTGTGTTTACTCATGTGCCCCTGTGTTTCTCCTCCAGGTGAAGGTTGTGCATGTGTTCCTGGATGGAGTGTGTATTTCTCCGCTGGAGGGCTTTCTCATTCGCAAGGGTCCGGGGAATTGCCACTTTGACTTCGCACAGGAGCTTCTGTTCATAGATTATCTTCAGTCAAACCCCAGCAGCGCCGCCTACAGCAGATCACTCACTGCAGCCGACACACACGCTCACCGGTACTTGATAGTTTGATCTTCTCTTAAGGTCACTTAAAGGTCATGTGAAACTAAAATACAGGTTTTAGGTTAGCTTTAAGGATCTATAAGCTAGTGTGCTCCCAAACAGTGACAAAATTCACATTAAACCTGATATAAACATGTAAAGCTTGTAGTTTGTCACTTCCGCCTAAATGGATCAATGTTTCTTTAGACGTCACCTCATATTTCAGTTTCTCATTAAATCTTCTGACCAATCAAATGCTCTGTAGTATCTGACATGCCCCGCCCCCTTATTCTTATTTGCTTTTCATTTGATGCGCTTGAGCTCAACCACTCTCTCTCTGGCAGAGCTGTGATAAACAAAACGCTATTGGCTGGTTTTTTTTAAAGAGGAGGAGCTACTCTATGCCCGCCCTTTCTTTGTGCTTCAGTTAAGATTATGTCAAACTTTTCAAAGCACTTCACGGGACCTTTACAGAAATAGTTCACCAAGAATTGAAAATGATCATTTACTCACCCTCAAGCCATCCTCAGTGTATATGACCTTTTTTTTACCTTGCTCTTTTCCATGCTGTATAATGGTGTTGCATAGTGACTTTTATTTTGAAGCTTTTAACAAGTGCATAAAACTGTCATCAAACTAACTCATATGCTGCTTAGGGGATACCGCATGTCTTATGAAGCGAATCCATGTGTTTTTATAATATAAATATTACATTTTTTAAATTTATAAACTCCAACGCTGACTTCTAGCGGCAGCTGAATGCATGTTATGCACGACTGACTTATAAACCGTATGACGTAAGATACATTTGTTTATCAGTAGTAAACAGGAATGAATTACCACGCAGTGCGTTTACCATAGAAGTCAAACCGTCTGTGATTGGAGTTTAGAACACATTACAAACACATTGATTCGCTTCATAAGACTGGTGGTGAATGGGTTAGTTTGACGACGAAATTATGCTTTTTTTTTGGAAGCTTCAAAATAAAAGTCACTATCCAACACCATTATACAGCATAAAAGAACCAGGATAAAATGTTATACTACTCCAACTGTGTTTGTCCGACTGAAAAAAGTAATATGCACTGGCTACACCTTGATGGGGTATTAAATTATGGGGTAATTTTCATTTTTGGGTGAAGCTTTAAATGCGGCACGTGTGGTGATTTGGCTGTTTGTGTGTTTTCAGGGCTGGGAATCGGAGAGCTGAGATGGCCAGTATGGATTATGAAGCTCCATTAATGCCCTGTGGATGTATCCTGACTTCTACTTATTATGTAGTAGATCATTACTTTCATTACTGTTTGAAATATCCTGTTGATTCTTGTGTTAAGGCTGGTTTATACTTCTAAAATTAGTTATTTGTCATTTATACATTTTATATTACGATATATCAAAAAAACTAAAGGATTTTCTGTTGTTCCTTGGTTTGGATAACTTTTTGTTTGCATTAGTGATCTCCTAACCTGAACCCATAGGAAAACGTGGCTACTTTATGTTTTGACACTTTGTTTTGTATCAGTTTCATATTAATTTATATAAATGATTAGGATTTTTCTTTTCTTCCAGATAATAAAGGTGCAGTATGTATGTTCGACACCCAGTGGTTAAACTAGGTATTGCATTCCTGGATCAAAACAAACACAAGCGCAGGTTGCCAGATTGAGGACCAACAGGAGCGAGTCTGACTATCGAGCCTAAAGGCTGATTTAAGTCGTGTTCTATATAAAAGCAGCGGCACGCGATAGCAGGAATATTTACCATATTAAAAGGAGTTTTTGTCCTAACCAACACCTGGAGTTAATATATTAGAAACGGCTTTTATTTCTCACAGCTGAAGAACAGGATAAATGACAATGATCATCTCAGGTACACCTCATGCGCTTTATTTAGTGTTAAATGCTAACAATGAGAGTTTAAATGCCATTTTACATGACATTTATTGCCACACTACTGAAAGCAGCAGCAGATAGTTCACCTCAGATCTGGAAAATAAAATAAACCGTCTGAAATTGAGCTTTAGACTCAAAACCAACACATCAGTGATTCAGCATCCACATTTAATAATGTTAAAGAGGTTTAATATGTATTAATTAGGTTGTAAACCTTACCATTTGACCGCTTATATTGCCTGTTGGACAGGCCGCACTGCTTTCCGGCACGTAACAGACATTTTCAAAGCAGAATATCTGACTTCAGCATTGTTTGTCAGATTAACAAGAATGTTCACTTAGCATGTTTATTAAATATCTGCAAACATTCATTCATTTTCATTTCAGCTTAGTCCCTTTATTAATCTGAGGTTGCCACAGCGGAATGAACCGCCAACTTATCCAGCATATGTTTTACGCAGCGGATACCCTTCCAGCTGCAACCCATCACTGGGAAACATCCACACACTCTCATTCACACACTTACACTACGGACAATTTTAGCTTACCCAATTCCCCTATAGCGCATGTCTTTGGACTTGTGGGGGAAACCGGAGCACCCGGAGGAAACCCACGCCAACACGGGGAGAACATGCAAACTCCACACAGCAACGCCAACTGACCCAGCCGAGGCTCGAACCAGCGACCTTCTTGCTGTGAGGCAAACATGCTACCCACTGCGCCACCGTGCTGCCCATCTGCAAACATATTATGGTATTTGTATGCTTTAGAAGAGTCAAAAACGTTACATACAGCACCTTTATATATTAATTCCCATCCCTAAATATGAATAGGCACTGATGCGTGTACGGATCATATGAAAGCACATAAGATTCAAATTCATTCCCTTTAGACACTCATAATTCATCAAAACATCAAATAGTCACCATTTACTAAGATATTGTGTAGGATCTCCTAGTTTTTCCTTGACTGCATGTGTGTGTCAGTCATCTTCCAGCTGCAGTTGTTGACGACGTGGGGCGATCCGTACTACATCGGCCTTAATGGACTGGAGTTTTATGACCAGAATGACCAGAAGATCCCACTCAGTGACAACAGTATCCTCATTTCTATTAAACTCAACTGCAGCAGTGACCTTTATACTGAACTGAATGGAATCTGTTTTAATTTAAAGGGACAGTTCACAGAGAAATGAAAAGTTGAACACAAATTGAGATATTTTGAAGAAAGCTGAAAACCTGTCACCATTGACTTCCATATAGTAGGAAAAACAAATACTATGGAAGTCAGTGGTTACCGGTTTAAGCTTTCTTCAAAATATCTACCTTTGTGTTCACAGAAGAAACTCATAAAGGTTTGAAATAAGTCAAGGATGAGTAAATGATGACAGAATTTTCATTTTTGGGTGAACTACACTACCTGACAAAAGTCTTGTCTTTGATCCCAGTTGTAAGAGCAAGAAATAATAACTTGACTTCTAGTTAATCGTTTGGAAAAGTGGCAGAAGGTCGATCTGTTGAACTGCATCTTGATCGTCACAAATACTGCAGAAGACCTACTGGAACCCGCATGGAGCCAAAATTCCCACAGAAATCAGTCAAGTTTGGTGAAGGTAAAATCGTGGTTTGTGGTTACATTCAGTTTGGGGGCGTGCGAGAGATCTGCAGAGTGGATGGCAACACCAACAGCCTGAGGTATCAAGACATTTGTGCTGCCCATTACATTACAAACCACAGGAGAGGGCAAATTCTCCAGCAGGATAGCAGCGCTCCTTCTCACACTTCAGCCTCCACATCAAAGCTCCTGAAAACAAAAAAGGTCAAGGTGCTCCAGGATTGGCCAGCCCAGTCACCAGACATGAACATTATTGAGCATGTCTGGGGTAAGATGAAGGAGGAGGCATTGATGAATCTAAAGAATCTTGATGAACTCTGGGAGTCCTGCAAGAATGCTTTCTTTGCCATTCCAGATGACTTTATTAATAGGTTATTTGAGTCATTGCAGAGATGTATGGATGCAGTCCTCCAAGCTCATGGGAGTCATACACAATATTCATTCTTTCTCCACTGCAGCATGACTTTATATTCTAGACTGGACATTATTTCTGTTCAGTGGCAAGACTTTTGTCTAAGCAAAGTCAGACCTTACTGTCCTAATGAAATAATTCAAAATCAAGGCATGATCATATTTTATTGTGGTAAAATAAGCATAATCTAGAGGCCTTTGACTTTTATATAAGCCACTTCTGATGCCAAATGATCTAGAAGTCAAGTTAATATTTGTTGTTCCTAAAACTTCGATAGACGACAAGACTTTTGTCTGGTAGTGTATACCTTTATTAAAACTACAATACTCTGCATTCTGCCTGAATTGCTGGAATGTTCCTCAATCTGAAATATTGATGTGACTTTTTATTCTCTTTTCTTCATCTATGTTTATCTGCTTCTACACTGTAAAAACCACTATAGAGATAAAGGTTAATTGAACACAAACACATCAGTCAACAAGACACTTTACTGCTTTACAGCACTACTTTCTTTAACGGTTTGTCACACAGACATCGCTGCGTTCCCTGACAGTGTGAATGTGTTGGATAGTGTGTGTGGTGACGTTCGCACACCGGATAAACTGATAGATAAAGTTAATAACACTCACGATGGCCGACACATGTGGCTGGCGCCGGTGCTGCCGGGACTGGTGAGAAATGTTGATCAGGCTTTACTAAAACATCCGAGGAATCTTCTGGAGTGTGTAAAATGGGGATGTAATGATCGGCTGACCTCATTTTCACACTATTAAATTTACAAAATGAGATTTAAGTCATGGCGGCACGTTGGCTCATAGGTTAGCACTGTGGCCTCACAGGAAGAAGGTCGCTGGTTCGAGTCCATAGCGTTCACCTATAGCGCATGTGTTTGGACTGTGGGGGAAACCGGAGCACCCGGAGGAAACCCACACCAACACAGGGAGAACATGCAAACTCCACACAGAAATGCCAACTGACCCAGCCGAGGCTCGAACCAGCGACCTTCTTGCTGTGAGGCCACAGTGCTAACCACTGAGCCACCGTGCCACCCCAGTTCATCACTACATCTCTAATAAACTGCTTTTTCAGTCAAATGTGATCATAATGTGGTCTGGTCATTTCTTCTCTCTCATGTTTGTGTCTCTTCAGGTGAACCGTGTCTATGTCATCTTTGACCAGCCAATGACCGTGTCCATGATTAAATTATGGAACTATTCCAAAACGCCTCAGAGAGGAGTGAAGGAGTTTGGGGTAAGCACACACACACACACACACACTATAATAATATTGTATTGCAAATTACTTTGAATGCACACTAACATTCATGAAGTTTGAAGTCAGAATTAGTCTCTTACATTCAGCAAAGCTGCATTTACTGATTCAAACAAACTTTTACTGTATTTTTTGGCCAATTTACTGCATCTTTGTTTATTAAAATAACAAGTGATCACTCAATGAGAGCTGATCATATACAGGAACTGTTGTTTTTTTCTGTTTTTCAGCTCCTGGTCGATGACCTGTTGGTGTACAATGGCATTTTAGAGTGTGTGAAGAACGTTTCACGAGGGATTCTGCCAACACTTGATCCTGTTGTTCCCTACCACACCATACTGTTCACAGTCAACACACACATCACACACCGAGAGAAGAGCACAATTATCAGGTACTGTACACACACACACACACACACACACACACACACACACACACACACACACACACACAATACCTTTAATTTTGAGCAATCTAAGCTCATGCCATTAAGTACAAATGTTTGGATTGGTTAAATGCTTGAAGTTTTGGTTAAACAACAGACAGATGGCTTTCTGTGCTCGTACTTCATATCGGTGTGCTCAGAAAACAATGTTTTCAGGGAATTATACTGACAAGGTTTTAAAACGCTTGCAGTTGTGTTGTTTGCCAGAGTGTCTGAGGCATGAGCTGTAAAGGCTCCGCCCTCTTCTAGTAAAAGGGGTGTGGAGCAGCAGCTCATTTGCATTTAAAGAAACATGTAAAAGCTGAGAAAACTGTGTGCGTGCGTGTGTATAATAGGACCTCTTCATAAATATTCTCTATTGCACTGTAGGGATAGCCTGTAAAAATTGTAGTTCCTATTTTTAAGTTTGTGCAGCAGCCTTGTAAATGGGTTGAGCACTCACAGATTCAGGGGAACACTCAGTGCCAAATACACACACACACACACACACACACACACACACAAACACAAGTGGTGTTGACTGACTCATTGTTTGGCCTGAGGCTCAACAGAACAGATGACTTTGTGTGTTTGTGTGTTTTTAATGAACTATATTATCCCTCTTATCCACCTCCTTCTAGCCCGTGGTTTGCTTTCAGGCTGCATTTTTGTCCCATGATGCATTTTGTGTTAATGCATACAAGCCGACAGTGAAACTCGCTTACAAAATGCCTGTGGTTACAGCAATCATGTGGAGGACCAGGATGTGAAACTGACCAATGAGAATCAGATCATTCACCAGCACAAGAAGAAACAGACGGCAGATCCAGGTGCAGTTTCTCTATATGACGCTGATTATATCCTTACCCTATCCTAAAGCAAATGTCGTGTCCACAGTTCATGAACGATGATATTTTTTGTTTGATTTTAGCTCTGCGGCCCAAAACCTGCATGACAGAAGTCCGGAAACACGGAAAGCAGCGATACTGAGAGTCAGAAGGCAGAGGTTTTAAAAGCAGGTTTTCTTTTTCTTTTTTGGAAAACTCAGTGACCTCAACACACACACACACACACACACACACACACACACACACACACACACACACACACAGGCACCAACTGTATTACGAAGCTGTATATTTGTTATATATATTTGATATTGTTGTTGTTGTATTATACTTTACAGTCATCTTTTTAAAAGTAAGTGTCCTTTCAAGCATATTCAGATTTTTGGAGGGAAGTAAGAGCATCATGACGCACACCGCTACATTTCTGTTCATGCGAGTTACACTTGTGCTTGTATCAGTTTTATCTACAGCCACATTTGAGATATTTCAGCTGTATAATTGTGTCGAAATGTACAATAATTCAGATTTACACGTTATTTTTCACAGTTCATTCACAACAAGCACAAATATTATGCAAATGCTGCCAGTTTACCTCATTGAATCTACTATAATAATGATTAAACATCACTTATATCCTTATTGTTTGTTTGGCCTGTTTTATGCTATGAGGGTTTTTTGTAGATTAGTTTGATGCTGCTAATGTTGCAGAAATCGTTCACAATTGAGATCGACTTCTATCAGACTATCAGAACTACAGATTTTAATGCAGATTAATCCTAATCCTTCAGCAAACTGGACCATCAGTAGGGATTTATATTTGTTGTCCCCATTGGAAGCCTGGTTTTTATCAGGACCATAATCTATGACCTGTTGTTGATCATAACTCGCTCTTGAAATATTTATTAATTCATATACACTCACTGGCCACTTTATTAGGTACAACCGAGGTATGCAGAAGAGCATCTCTGAACGCACAACACGTTGAACCTTGAGGCAGATGGACTACAGCAGCAGAAGACCACACCGGGTGTTTCTCTAAGAACAGGAAACTCAGGCTACAATTCACACAGGCTCACCAAAATTGGACAGTAGAAGATTGGAGAAACGTTGCCTGGTCTGATGAGTCTCCATTTCTGCTGCGACATTCGGATGGTCGGGTCAGAATTTGGCATCAACAGCATGAAAGCATGAATCCATCCTGCCTTCTATCAACGGTTCAGGCTGGTGGTGGTGGTGTAATGGTGTGGGGGATATTTTCTTGGCACACTTTGGGCCCATTAGTACTAATCGAGCATCGTGTCAACGCCACAGCCTACCTGAGTATTGTTGCTGACCATGTCCATCCCTTTATGACCACAGTGTACCCATCGTCTGATGGCTACTTCCAGCAGGATAACGTGCCATGTCATAAAGCTTGAATCATCTCAGACTGGTTTCTTGAACATGACAATGAGTTCACTGTACTCAAATGGCCTCCACAGTCACCAGATCTCAATCCAATAGAGCACCTTTGGGATGTGGTGGAGCGGGAGATTCGCAGCATGGATGTGCAGCCGGCAAATCTGCAGCAACTGCGTGATGCTATCATGTCAATATGGAGCAAAATCTCTGAGGAATATTTCTAGTACCTTGTTGAATCTATGCCATGAAGGATTAAGGCAGTTCTGAAGTCAAAAGGGGGACCAACCCAGTACTAGTAAGGTGTACCTAATAAAGTGGCCGGTGAGTGTATAATATATAGTGATATATATTTAGTGTGCAGGTAAGGCACTAAACAGTAAGAGATTTTCCTACTGACTTGTTAAATATTTAGCTCATAGATATCTAGTTTACTTGCTATTTATACTGCAAGGCTGTTGAATGCTTGATTCTGATTGGCTGATGAACGTTCTATGGCATGCCATTATTTCCTGATAAACGCACAGCTAAAGTAGTTCCAGCAGGTTTTTACCAAAATGCTAATTGAATGTCATTTAAAATCTCTATTCATTCATTCATTCATTTTCATTTCGGCTTAGTCCCTTTATTAATCTGGGGTCGCCACAGCAGAATGAACCGCCATTTAAAATCTCTATACTTTACTATTATCCTTCAAACCACTTGACGGTTTAATCATTAAAAATACAACTACGTATGATCACTTGTTCTTTAACGAATATGTTGTTTCATTTTTACTTGTCCTGCAGGGCTGTTGAATGCTTCTGATTGGCTGAGGAGCATTCTATAAGCTTATTCTCAGATATACACACAGCTAAAGTAGTTCCAGCAGGTTTTAAGTGCAACTCCATATCACTACGCTGAATGATTTGAGTTATTTCCCAGCTCCGACAGTCTGAAATCGCATCAAAACACAACTGAAGGCTTTGGATGAGATGTGAAGGAAACTAATCCTACACACAGCAGCCATTTGAGGGCAAAAACCTGACAAATAAAGTCGCAAATACTACATCTGATGTATAAATAGATAGTCGGAAATGATTCAGTCCGTAATTATTTGATAATCTGTTGTAATAATTCAACAGCCTGTGCTTTATTCCTTGCTCGGTGACGAATGTTTGATGTGTTTTTTTGTTTTGCTGCTCGATTGGGACACAGAAACATCACGACAGATTCAACATTTCAGTGCCTGAGATTTTAATGCAGATTCTGCAACACGTTCATTTAAATAAGGAATGACATTAACATCATCCTCCAGACTGACAGATGCATTTAGGAACAAACATTAATAAGGCTCTGTTCAGCCGGAGAGACGATGCCACAGACAGATGCGTTACGGGTCCCCTGAAGCACTTTTACCTTCAGATCTTCCCTGGAAAATTTCCTTCTTCCCTCTGAGTGTCCCATTTCTCGATCTGAGAGACACACAAATATGTTAACGTTATAGTTCATCCGAAAATGAACATTTGCTCACTATTTACTCACACTCAAGTGGTTCTAAACCCTTTTCTGGGTTTCTTCATGTAGTTGAACACAAAAGAAGATATTTTGAAGAATGCTGGAAACCTATTGACTTCCATAGTAGGAAAAACAAATACTATGGAAGTCAATGGTTACAGGTTTCCAGCATTCTACAAAATATCTTCTTTTGTGTTCTGCAGAAGGAAGAAACTCATAAAGGTTTGTGAGTAAATGAATTTTCATTGTTTTGACAGCGCTATCACTTTTAAGAGCATGCATCAATCTGGTGGTTATGATAATGTGGATGGTGGGATGTTTACCCAGGACAGAGGGCAGAGAGAATTGTAGACCCGCTTGTACCAGTCACATGGGGTTGTGTCTACACCTTTGGCATCCAGAGCTTTTTGGCAGCGGTGGTAATCTGTTAAAAATAATTAGTATGTCATTAATCCATCCTGAAGCTGCGTGTAAACAATAAACAGACTCTATTTCACTCGAACCAGCGACCTTCTTGCTGTGAGGCGACAGTGCTAACCACTGAGCCACCGTGTCGCCAAATGCAAAATTACTGAATTCATTTTCTTTTCGGCTTAGTCCCTTTATTAATCAGGGGTCGCCACAGTGGAATGAACCGCCAACTTATTCAGCATATGTTTTACGCAGCGGATGCCCTTCCAGCAGCAACCCATCACTGGGAAACACCCATACACTCTTTCACACTCATACACTACGGACAATTTAGCTTACCCAATTCCCCTATAGCGCATGTGTTTGGACTTGTGGGGGAAACCGGAGCATCTGGAGGAAACCCACGCGATAACTTTTGAGCAGTCTAATTAGTTCTTGCTTAATAAAATATATATATATTTAATTACATACCTCAAATTGTCCAGCAGTAGTGTTTCACGCAGATTTATACTAATTAATTAACCCCAAATGACAACCCTGATCCATAATATATTCTGTATATATTTTTTTTATATGCAGACATGAAGAAATACTATAGTATTTTATGGTAAACGAGTGTTTTTACACCATACTATAGTGAAGTGTGTTATACTGTGTATATATAGTATTTACAACACTTCAACGAATCCTCCAACATACAGTAGTATTAACTATAGTAAACCGTTATAAATACTGTAGTATACTTCAGTTTTACAGCAGTAAACTGTGGTGTATTGTAGTAGTATATACACACCCTTGTCATTTGTTTCTAATATTGCTATAACTGTTGTATTACTATAGCTAATATAGAATTATCACAACAGATTAATTTAAGTGCTTTACTATAGTAAGGTTTAAAATCACTATAGTATTTACTATAGTGAAATACTAACCCTTTAATGTATTTCAGTATATTTCAGGTAGTTGAAAGCACACTGGTAATTTTAAACAATACTATAGTAGTGTAGTAAAGTTTCTTTCCTCAGTTAAAGATATTTAGTGTAAAGTTAACACTAGAGAAAGCTGAAAACCTGTAACCATCGACTTCCATAGCAGGAAAAGCAAATACCATATAATACAGTGGTTATAGGTTTACAACATTGTTCAAACTATCTTCTTTCGTGTTCAACAGAAGCGAGTAAACGGAGAGTAAATGATGACAGGATTTTCATTTTGGGGTGAACTACGCCTTTAAGATCGATCATTGTGAATGATAATGATAATGGAGACTGTGTGTTTATATTGTAACTCACCCAGGTAATTCTGCCAGCAGTTTCTCGTCTGGTTCTGGTTCGGGAAGCGGGCATCGAAGGGCGCCGTGCGGTAATTCTCCAGCTTCTGCTTGATATCCTCTGCCATGACGCTCCCTTTAAGACACACAGATCCACATTACTGCATTCTCATGAAAAAGACGTCCCATATCAACAGAGAACCGGCTTTAGACCCCGCTCATGCTAGCGTCTCAACTCTACACGAGCTCAGAAATATCCGTAAAACATCTGAAGGACGGTTTACAACTCCCCGCGATGGGAAATGCCCATATAAGCCCATAACAGTACGTCAGAATGTGCTTCATTCGTAGAATAAAAGGACGTTAGTGTATTATAATATAATATACTAAACTAATAATCACCATTGTGATGATAGAAGCTAGGCCATAGTGACAGTGCGTACGTGACGACTTCCTAAATATGACTTATGATACTTATTAAGCACTCAATAGCGCATCTAATGTATGATTTTTCATATTTTATTGAGTGTGAGAAGTTATTAGTTTTCTATATTGAACATATATGCTATAAGCGATGCCTTTCGGCGTAATGACAGTCACATTGTTACATACTTTCGCTTTTACAATGACAATCAATTTCCGATCTGTCGGTGAATAAACGCCGGAAGGTGTTTAGTTTCCACACGCATTAGTGTAAGGGTGATCATAATAATGTGTTTTTACCTGTGTGATGTGAGGCGGCTGCTGATCTGAGTGACTTTTGTTCAGTGACACACAATCCTCATCCACTTGCCGTGTGTGTGTGTGTGTGTGTGTGTGTGTGTGTGTGTGTG
>CAIGQW010052907.1:0-13250 GCA_903798125.1 Danio choprae | reverse complement strand
GGGAAAAACAGACTAAAAAAAGAAAATCGGGGAAAAGCGCGCCGCTAACTGTGGGTCTGGTATTATGTAACATCTGGTGGACAGGAGACGATAACATGAGGAGACTGTACACGGACTTAAATAATAAACGGATTTATTTATACAAGACTTACGGGTAACATGCAGACGGGACAAGGACGACAGGACGAGACAACCATACGAATCAAAATACCAGACAACACTGGACACAGACGAAAGGGTATAAATGGTAAAGGGGATGATTAGGTTAATGACACAAGAGGGATGCATACAGGTGCAACAGATGAACAATGACGGTGGCGGGAGAAGGACAAAGAAAGCACATGACATAAACAAAGGACACGTGGACGAACACTGACAATAATCAGTTTCTTTTTATTAAAAACAAATAACATGTATGCAATATGTACCAAAAAAACAACAGCACAACATTTTCTCTTCAAGCAAAAGTCTATGTTTAATATGCCTTCTCTTGGCACCATGCATAGCTTGAACTGTTATGATCTAATTGTCCTCCCATTTTATGAAATAATTTGCTGTGTAATATCAGGCTTCTGTTAGCACTTTCCAGAGCTCTTTTTTAGGTTTAGAGTGTCATATCTTTCTTTTTCTGTCCAGGTGATTTCATACAGCCTCTATAATATTCAGGTCTGGACACTGTAGATGCCTTTTCATGACTGTCTGTGTTTCATCAGCTGTTTTCTTTCTTTAAATAAGATTTCACTGCAATTAGTGTATTATTATCATGCTGATAATGAATACTATTACCACTGAAGTCCTTTCCAGAAAAAATGGCATAATGGATTAAAACCTGTACTTTTCAACATTCCCAAATCCATCAGTTAATAATGACAATCCGACAATAATGCTAACAACACTGGTAGAAATGCAGCTCAAACCAGAACAAACAGCCTCTCTCCAACATTGTCTTTCACACACGTTTTAAACAATTAAACCAAAATAATTCAAATTCTAACCTAACCTGAATATGTCAACTGAAAGATAATTTATTTACCCTGTATAAATCTCAATGAAAAAAGACAAAAAAAACTTATGACTAAACATTACACTTATGACTGGTTTTGTGGTAAAGGGTCACATATATCCATTATACCCTCAGTAAAACAACAGATTAATTGTTGGCCTAAAACCTTTGCACAGTACTGTATATTGACACAATAATTAGCTTTTATATTACTATTGTAATTATAAAAGTAAATTATTGAGATATATTATTATTTTTGCCTCAAAAAATCCTCATTGCAAATCAATTTCACAATTGCAGGTGCATTTCAAGCTTTTTCCTTAAACTGGAATGACATGCAACACAACAAATCCATAACTTACAATAAACCACATCCATTATTTATGTAAAATAATGGAATATGCTTAGATGTGATAGGAGACATTTGATTATGTTACTAATTGTTGTTTAACTTATTATTAATTTTTTTAAAGCAAAACAGACTTGACAATAACAGTTAAAAGTACTAATTACTAAAATTATTAGTAACTAATGAAGTTATGGTAACTAATAACCTTAACTTTTCCCAATTTGATTGTATTGCAATAATGTGCACCTTTTGTAAAGCTGCTTTGAAACAATAATTATTGTAAAAAGCGCTATACAAATAAACATGAATTGAATTGAATAAAGTGGAGGGGGGTATGGAGACTGGGGAGGTTGCATGCAGGTGCGATCCCTCAAATGGTTGGGGGGCTGTGTGGACATGATCTGAGGCTGTCGTATGGATTCTTTAATTTGAGCCACCACTACACTGAGATCCTTCAACAAGGCCATGTCAGACCGCATTCCTTTTAACTCACTCAAAAGGTTGGGTTCAACTTCCTCTGTGTTTCTGTAACACTGAACACTTTCCTTTCTTTTCAATAATGACTTCATTAACTTACACTGGATTCACTTTAGTGGGATGATGTTAGGACAGATATTACTTCTTGTTTTGACGCTCTGTTTCATTTGCACAAGCAATGTTGACCTTGTCCAAGAGAAGTTCATCGCTCACCTCAGTTCTTGTTAGGTAAGGTTGCAGGCCACTTCGGATACTATAATTTTGTAATCCAGTAAAGACAGTGTGCAGAAACATGCTCTAAACAAGATTTGGGTCATATTTCAAACTGTCCCCTGGGAAGCAAACAGGATATTTTGTCTCAAATCAAGACATCGAACAATAAAACTTTGTGGATTCTCTTTGCTACTCTGTACTTATGAGGTAAACTGATGTTGTAGAAACCGACTTCATCAATTAGATACTATCAGACTGGAGGTTTTGGATACCAGAAAATAGACTTTATTCAACATAATAAAGCCGAGAGAGTGTAGAGCAACCCTTCAGGACAACCTGAAGTCTCCCCTAGACAATCTGAATTGTATGTGTCCATGGTGACACATCATTATCATTTTTATGATGGTATATAACTTAATAATATGTTCCCTCTTACATATAGCTTCATATGAGTATTTAACATATATAATCAGTGTTTACATAATTAGTTATTCTACATAATCAGTTATTCTTCCACATAGCTTTCTCATAGCAGGCTTCTGTAGAGGGGTACTCATCTTACACACAGACATACCCAGTTTTAGCCTGGCTCATGTTAAGCTCATGTTTACTGCATACCTTTTTGAAAATACTTTTAGAGAATACAAACTGCTTCACATTTGGAGAATAAAAGATCTCCGACACTGCTTATACAGTTCAGTTGCATCTCTTTCCTGATAATGTGCTCGCAGAATACATCTCAGAATGGGCAAGGTTAGATTCAGTTTTCCTTCCAGATAGCTACGCAGCTGCATGCCTGGTACTATTGCTCTGATTACCACACCCACTATTTCAAGCTTTGAAACCCCTCTGCTCAGTCCATTTTCAATTTGATGAGCCAAACATGAAAAAGTGAGTTTGTCTTTTTGTCCATGCTCACCGATCTGTCCTGAAATTTTTCAACTCTCTTTTCCAGGGAAACATAACTGGTCGAGATGGCACTGGATGCAGGTAGGTGCTTGTTTCTTGTTGTGCGTTCATGTTTTGTAATAAATAAGGCTATTGTGATATGTTTGCGCTTTGTTGAGTGCTAGTGTTATGGTATGTGTAATAAGCTGCTCCTTGTTTTTGTTTTATTAGCTTTTGCAGGGCTAACTGTAGAGTGTCAATTTCTTTTTGCAATTTTTCCTGCTCTATGTTTTCTGCTACTTGGTCTAAAGCCACTCTCTATGAGGTGTGTGTTGTGTGTTTTTCTGGATCACTGCTTACATTAGTCCTCTAAAGAATTCATAGGTCTTTGGATGTGTGCAATGTGATGTATGTGTGCAATGTCCTTAGCTGGCTAGGATCTTGCAGCAATCCTGATACTGTAAGTTGATATCAGATTGTATGCACTTCTCCCCGGACACAACAGGGACAGTGGACACCTTTACTTAGCTAATCTCCTTGACTAAGTAAGAAGCTGAATGGCACGGGAGACTTATTTCATTGGCTGACGCTGCTATGACAACGCGTCATTTGATCCAAATGACATGGATATCCCTGCCCATCGCTCTCATGTGCGTGTTGGCTAATGCTTCAAGTCAAATAAACAGCACAGTGACAGATACGGATGAACCAGATTCAGAATTCAGTTTATGGATTACAGATTCAGTTTATAAATCAAATATAGTAAGTAAGTTTAATTGATATGTTTGTGGTGGAGTATATTCAAGCAAACGATGCATTTTTTTCTGCAACTATGAGTCACACACAAATGCCATTACAAAGTTTGCAGTACACACACACACACGCTCAACTTTACACTGTTTTTACACATCTACTTGAAGTGTCCTCATATAGCCTCTGTGCTGATTCCAGGGGTTATGAATTAAATAGCAGTTTTACTTTCTTTTTTTTATTACAAACACACACTGTTGTAAAAAAAAATTCATCTTTTACAGATTAAATCTTGTGCAGCTAATCACGGAGAGTTGGAACAGATATTTTAATCCCAGTTTCTTTGCAAATTCTGTTCTGTGGACGCGTTACTATGGAGACATAGATCTGTCAATCAATTCAGTGGGTGGGGAAATCTGCACACCTACGTCATGTTGTGATGGGCCTCAAAATCGCTGGGATTTGGATATGTGTTTATATCACTCCAGTATGACAGTGGACACACTACACTTACACAAAGTTCTGTTCAAACACCTTCCAAAAGTTGATTTAGCATCATAGGTAGCATTTAAATTAATTAAAATAAAAGTGGCCCAGGTTTGACTTGTGGCTGACATTACTTGACACAGAACTGGTGAACAGGAATGGGCCGCTCAAGTTTCATCATTTCGTAGAGTGTCTGGGCTGAAGCAGATGAAGGTGGCATAGGTTTGGGCCATTTTTTTTTTTTTAATGGCTGACATTCAGTCTTCTTATGGATAAGTTGTGGCACAGATCTGGCAAGCAAGTGCCGCACAATATGTGGGCCAGAGCCAGCCTTTGTTGCAAACAAAGTTCATTATATGTCATTAATGCAGGGGCGTCAAACTCAGTTCATGGAGGGCCACAGCCCTGTAGAGTTTAGTTCCAACAAGTTTCAAGGATCTAATTAATTTGATCAGGTGTGTTTAATTAGGGTTAAAACTAAACTGTGCAGAGTTTGACACCCTGCATGCTTTATATGCTGCTTGCATGCACTTTAAATAACAAATACACAAGTCCACAGTATAATAATTCTTCTTACTAAACCACGTGTCAAAGTTAAGGCCACTGGGCCAAATTCACGAGAGTGTATGTGTTCTGTTACAGTAAATGTTAAAGTTAGCAATAGTTGGGGAATGGATGTTTGGGCTGTAGTTTGTATCCCCCTGCTGGCTACTCTGAGTATTACACAGCCATTATCATGTGACTAACAAGGAAGCTAGTGTCTGCCATGCGGCTGTTCTATTGCTGAGTTGCAGAGCAGTGATTCAGTACACATCTGCATTCATCCTTGGCCTTTGGAAGCTTCGTCGGTATGTGTTATGATAATTGTTCGTAGTACTTCAGTTATAAAAGGTTAATTTAGGAGTGTTTTGTAATTTGTATTATTTGAGTACATTGTAAATGTAACTCACTGGACTATATCAGAACCAGCGTCACTGTATACTGATCACCTTTATTGACTGCTATTTTATTTTCATGTTATTTTATAAGCAGAAAAGAGCTAGATTACAAGATATCTGAGATATTTGCAAGAAACATTTTTGTTATGTCCACATTGCAAATGTAATTTTATATTGTTTATTTTCTTCTTATTTATAGTTTTACTCCGCCCTTATTAAAGTGTGAAAAAGGACATTCCGTGTCTGTGAAGTTAATGAGGGAGAGTTTAACTTGCTGTTGAAGTGTACACAGGACGTATATGGAGAACAGTACAGTAAAACGACGGCTCTGTCAGGCAGGACATCGCAGTTCAAACTGATTCTACACTGCATCAAGCAAGAAATCTTGTGTCTTTTAAGCAATGTCGAAGAAAAGCTCGTCATCATGGAAGACCAGGTCTCGTGTCTCAATGCAGCACTCAGGTCAATCTTCAACAGGTTCTGCAGCCGCACTAGCACGTGCAGAAGCAGAGGCAGAAGCACGGCTATCATTTGCTGAAAAGGAAATGAAAAAGAAAATAGAAGAAGCACATTTAAAAGCCTCTATGGACATGTTAGAGCAAGAGAAAGAAACTGCTGCAGCTGTCACGAAGGCTAATGCACTTGAAGCTGCGGTTGATCACTATAGTGAAAGATTAAGTTGTAAACTTTTGCAAGATCATACACCAGTAGATGCAGCACAGCGCACTAAAGATTATGTCATAGAGCAAGAAAAGACAAATAGCCCATATCCATCAATGCCTGGTGTAGAGCCATTTTTTGATGACCGAACACGGCAGGTTCATACTCCACCATTCAATACGCCCATACATCGTCCTGAAGGCGACGCTTTGCTAAGGTTGCATCCGTTCATAATAACTCCAGTACGAATGACTTTGTGGGTTACTTGGCTCGCCGTGAACTGATCTCCACAGGGCTACTGAAATTCAATGATAAACCAGAAAGTTACAGAGCCTGGCGGTGTTCATTTAAGAATACTATCAGAGATTTAGATGTAACATTTAGCTAAGAAATTGACCTTCTTGTCAAGTGGCTTGGAAAGGAGTCTGCTGAACATGTCAGTCGGATCCGAATTGTGAATGCGAATAACCCGAAGAGAGGATTGGAAATGATTTGGAATGCTATGGCTCACCTGAAGTGATAAAGAACTCACTGTTCAGACGTCTTGAGAGCTTTCCCAAACTAACAAACAAAGATTATGCGAAACTAAGAGAATTGAGTGACTTACTCATAGAACTGCAGGCGGCAAAGGCTGATGGAGATTTGCCTGGACTTGCGGTACTTGACACTGCTCGTGGAGTAAATCCTGTAGTTGAAAAACTTCCTTTCAGACTTCAGGATAGGTGGTTATCTGTGGGCTCTGATTATAAACTGAAAAACAACGTCCCATTTCCTCCCTTTGATGTGTTTGTTGGGTTCATTAGTCAACAGGCAAAGATCAGAAATGACCCAAGTTTCAGTTTTAAATCACATGTAGATAGTCCTGCCAAGCTAACTTCATGGAAACAGTTTAGACAGAAGGAGATTTCCGTTCACAAAACAGATGTGTCACCTACTGTCTTCTGTAACAAAGACAAACTCCCTAACAGTGACTGTGACAAGTTGTGTCCTATGCATAAAAAGGCATATCCTCTTCGCAAGTGCCGTATCTTTCTGGAGAAGTCTTTGGAAGAACGTAAAGCATTTCTGAAAGAAAATGGAATCTGCTTTAGATGTTGTATGTCATCACTGCACTTTGCGAAAAATTGCAAGGCCCATGTTAAATGCACAGATTGTGGTAGTGAGAATCATGACACTGCTCTTCACCCTGAACCATCACCTATGTCTCATGACATAACCCCCAATCCCGAGTATGGCAGGGAGAGGGATCCCGTATCAGCATCTGCAATATCATCACATTGCACTCAGGTGTGTGGTGGGGATTGGACTGACAGATCATGCGCAAAAATCTGTATCGCCAAAGTCTATCCTAGTGGTTGCGGCAGTAAAGCAGTGAAACTTTATGCAAAAATTGAAGACCAAAGTAACAGATCAATGGTCCGTACTGAGTTCTTTAATATGTTTGGCATACAAAGCCCTAGCTTACCATATTCATTAAAAACTTGTGCTGGGATTGTGGAAACAACAGGAAGGTGAGCAAGTGGCTTTCAAATTGAATCTATAGATGGACAAACTAGTCTTTCACTTCCAGACCTAATCGAGTGTAATGAGATTCCCAATAATCGGATAGAGATTCCTTCACCTTCTGCTGCTTTCCATCACCCCCATCTCAAATCAGTAGCACATCTCATACCGGAAATCGATCCAAATGCTCACATCCTACTTCTCCTTGGACGGGATATCCTCAGACTGCATAAGGTGCGTAAAACACTCAACGGCCCACATGACTTGCCATTCGCACAAAAGCTTGATCTGGGATGGGTCATTGTAGGCAATGTCTGCCTAGGAAATGTCCATAAGCCAACTGCAGTTAGCACACTTTACACTAAGATTCAGGATAATGGACGGTCTTCACTCTTTGAACCATGCCCTAATGTCTGGCAGGTGAAGGACAGATATAGTGGTTTCCACATTCCATGTTGCAGCAGAAAACTCACACACCAATCAGACCACTTGGGTGATATGTGTTTCAACGTACAAGAGATGATGATAAAGTAGCTCTGTCCATTGAGGATGACTACTTTCTGGACATTATGAAAAAAAGAGTTTCAAAAAGATGAAAACAACAGTTGGGTAGCACCACTGCCATTTAAAAATCCCAGACAGCGTCTTCCTGACAATAGAATGCAGGCAATGAAACGGCTCTCATCACTCTTGCGTAACTTTGAGAGGAAACCACAGATGAGAGAACACTTTGTATCTTTCATGGAGAAAGTCTTTGAGAATGGACACGCAGAGGTGGCTCCACCTCTCAAAGATGAAGAGGAAAGGTGGTATCTCCCTATATTTGGTGTATATCATCCAAAGAAACCTGGACAAATCCAGGTAGTGTTTGATTCTAGTGCCCAATACAATGGTGTCTCTCTCAACGACGTGTTGTTAACAGGCCCTGATCTTAACAATTCTCTCTTGGGTGTGCTTCTTAGATTCCGCAAAGAGTCAGTTGCCATAACTGCAGACATCCAACAGATGTTTTATTGTTTTCTTGTTAAAGAAGAAGACAGAAACTTTCTAAGATTCTTATGGTTCCGGGACAATGACCCCAGTAAAGACATTGTGGAGTACCGTATGAAGGTCCATGTCTTTGGGAATAGCCCATCGCCCGCCGTAGCCATCTATGGTCTCAGGAAAGCTGCCCACCAGGAAGGAAAAGACCAGGATTCTGAAGTGCAACAGTTTGTAGAATGTGATTTCTATGTAGACGATGGACTAAAGTCTCTTCCCACAGTAGAAGCAGCAGTGAGTCTACTGAAACGCACACAGACAATTCTTGCAAAATCGAATGTGAGGTTGCACAAGATCGCCTCCAACAAGAGAGAAGTCATGGAGGCGTTTCCATCACAAGATTATGCAAGCGATCTAAAAGATCTTGATCTTGAAAAAGATAACCTTCCCATACAACGCAGTCTGGGACTAAACTGGGACCTCAAAAAAGATGATGAAGTAAAGCCCTTTACACGTAGAGGAGTCTTGTCCACCATCAATAGTCTGTTTGACCCTTTAGGAATTGCGGCTCCAGTAACCATTCAAGGCAAATTTATTTTACGAGATTTAACACTGGGAAGCATTGATTGGGACTCTCCACTGCCTCAGACCATGGAGGAAACATGGGTTGCATGTAACATGGAGGAAACATGGGTTGCGCAATTCATTACAAGAGCTAAGACACCTTCAGATACCTAAAACCAGAGAGTTGTGTGTGTTTTCAGATGCATCCACCAAAGCTATCGCAGCAGTTGCTTATCTTAAGCTTTCTTACCCTGAAAGAAGCAATGACGTAAGCTTTGTGATGGGTAAAGTGAAACTTTCTCCACTTTCTGAACATACTATCCAAAGGTTAGAACTCTGTGCTGCAGTCTTGGCGGTGGAAGTAGCTGACCTCATTTCATCTGAGATGGACATGGATCTAGACGTCATCACCTTCTACACTGACAGCAAGGTGGTATTAGGATATGTACATAATCAGACCAGACGATTTTATGTCTATGTCAACAACGGAGTCTTAAGGATAAGAAGATTCAGTCAGCCAGAACAGTGGTGTTATGTACGCTCTGACCAAAACCCAGCAGACATAGCCACAAGGTCTATTTCTGCAGCGTGCCTCGCAAACAGCCCGTGGCTTATGGGCCCCAAGTTCCTTGCAGACTCTCCTAGCACACTAGAGCAGGAAACATTCAAGCTTGTAAATCCTGCACTTGATGCAGAGATAGGACCTGAAGTGACTAATATGAGCACTACTACCTTGAGCAAGAAGCTGGGAGCAGAACGTTTTACCAGGTTTTCCAATTGGCAATCACTCATCCGTTCTATCGGAAGCCTCATTCACATTGCCAGTGTTTTCCATAAACCGGCAACTAATGAATCCTTATGCCCCAGAAGTTGGCACTATTGTCCAAAAGCTGGCTCAGCAGAAAACTTCTCAAAGGCTAAGACTTTCATCCTTCAGGCTGTCCAGGAAGAAACCTATGCAACCGAAATTGCATGCATTAAGAGTGGGAAGAACCTAAAACTAGTCCATTGATTTCACTGAATCCATTCATTGACAATCAAGGTCTTTTGAGAGTTGGAGGTCGCATTTCAGCCGCAAAACTCGACCAGGATGAAAAGAATCCTTTGATTGTTCCTGGAAAGCACCATGTTGGAGCCTTATTGGTAAAGCATTATCACCAACAAACTCAGCATCAAGGATGCTTACTCACTGAAGGAGCTATCCGTGCAGCTGGTCTCTGGGTCATTGGGGGCAAGAGACTTGTAAATAATATCCTATATCACTGTGTCCTTTGTCGAAAACTCCGTGGCCACCTCCAAACTCAGAAGATGGCTTCTCTTCCAGCAGACCGGATGTGTACAGATCCTCCATTCACCAACATAGGTCTAGATGTGTTTGGCCCATGGTCTATCCATACACGTCGGACGAGAGGAGGTCTCACACATGATAAAAGATGGGAGGTAATCTTCACTTGTCTCAGTGTCAGGGCAGTCCACATTGAGGTAATTGAGTCATTGGACACCTCCAGTTTTATCAATGCCCTTAGGCGTTTCTTTGCTCTCCGAGGCCCAGTAAAAGAAATTCGTTCAGATCGAGGGACAAATTTTATCGGTGCATGCAAGGAGCTTCAGATTCCATCAAATATTGATGATAAGAGTGTTCAAAAATACCTGGCAGAACATGGTTGCTCTTGGATATTCAATCACCCTCATGCTTCCCACATGGGTGGCTCTTGGGAAAGAATGATAGGGATTGCAAGAAAAATACTAGACTCCATGTTCCTTCAGTTGGGACACATGAAATTAACTCATGAAGTGCTCACTACTTTCATGGCTGAAGTAACCGCCATCATCAATGCTAGACCACTAGTGCCAGTGTCGACTGATCCAAGTGACCCATTTCTTCTGACACCTTCCATACTCCTCACACAGAAAGTGGGCAGTCCAATGGCTCCTGCTGGTGACTTTGGAACCAAAGACCTTTTCCAGCGTCAATGGAGGCAAGTCCAACATCTAGCAAGCACATTCTGGGATAAGTGGAGAAAACAGTATTTGTGCTTATTACACACACGTAGGAAATGGCAATCTGAACAACCCAATGTTGAACTGGGTAGCATTGTGCTCCTCAAAGACAGCCAAACCAAAAGAAATGAATGGCCAAATGGAATCATTACACAGGTCTTCCCAAGCAAGGATGGGAAAGTGCGCAAAGTGGAAATAAGGATTCCTAAACGAGAGGGCACTAAGCTCTTTTTAAGGCCAGTAACTGAGACTGTTGTACTCCTTTCTCCTGAATATGCTAAAGTAATATGCTAAAGTAGTTATTGAGTGATGGCACTCAATCGCGCCAGACGGGGAGTGTTCTGTTACAGTAAATGTTAAAGTTAGCAATAGTTGGGGAATGGATGTTTGGGCTGTAGTTTGTATCCCCCTGCTGGCTACTCTGAGTATTACACAGCCATTATCATGTGACTAACAAGGAAGCTAGTGTCTGCCATGCGGCTGTTCTATTACTGAGTTGCAGAGCAGTGATTCAGTACACATCTGCATTCATCCTTGGCCTTTGGAAGCTTCGTCGTTTTACTCCGCCCTTATTAAAGTGTGAAAAAGGACATTCCGTGTCTGTGAAGTTAATGAGGGAGAGTTTAACTTGCTGTTGAAGTGTACACAGGACGTATATGGAGAACAGTACATTAATATTTTATTGTTAATTAGTTAATGTTTTCTATGTTACAACACTTACACACACATACTACACCAGTAGATGCAATAAATGACTGGACAATACAAACCTTTTGGCAATATCTGTCTCAGTCTATAAGGATATCTTTTTAAAGTCCATATAATAGAGCTTATTGACTGTTTGAAATAAAAATACAGCCCTAAGTATTTGTACATTTATGTGAACATCTGTAATATAATTATTTACCTTATTCTGAAAAAGACCGTATTATTAAAGTGTTTAACTTTAGAGAGAGAAAAAAGACAACAAAGAAACAAATGGAGAAAGGCAAAATGTAAAGTGCTTTGTTACAGTCAGAGATATCACCTATTATTGCTGAAACTGTTGAAGATCAACCTGAGCCAGGTTCCTCCAGTACAATGTAAAGATTCACGTTCATTAGCAAATTTTGTTTAATTTGAAGGACAATAATTGTTTATTTTCCCATTAATGTGCATATTGATAAAACCTAATTGATAACAGAAGAGCCGGCATGGTGGCTCAGTGGTTTGCAGTAAATAGTGAAAACAGAAGTTAAATTCTTGAAAACTTTTATAACCCTTTTATATTAACTCTTTAATGTTTCATGTTGTACCTGTTGTTTTACAAATGCTCCTCCATATTTAGACCCCTAATTAAAGCCTTTGTCCACCCTGTCATTCAATGTCCACCGTCGTCTTGTTTTCCACCGTCATGCTCAACTGGCTTGAAAATAAACAAATTATTTATTAACTCAGCAAAAAATCTTGTGTGATTTCTTAAATAACCAATAAGGGTCAGTTAATATTGTTTGAAAGTTTGACAAAATATTTTAGATGTTGGGTTTTATTTTAAAAAGATTGTACAACGATTGCACATTACTTTATTGGGAAATAAATGTTTTGTCTATTATTTCATTATTATAAATAGACTTTTTCCATAATCTAAAAAGTTGGTTTGGTAAAGGGACACATTACCTTTCTGAAAATATACATTTTATAATTACACTGCAATGAAAATATATTTATACTACTTTGAATTTGTCCATGACAGGGTTGACACAATTTGAGGTTTGTTTACTGTTTGTCTGCTTGCAGTTTATTTATAGAAAGTGCTGAAGCTTGACCAACATTACATTCTTACAGCCTAAGGTCTAATTAATACAACAGCTATGTAGTTAAATCAAAAATCTCAAACATTTTTTGAAAATTCCAATGTCTCAAAGGCACTTTTTATAGTGATAATGACCCTAAACACATCTGTGTAAATGGTGCTGACACACAGCTGAATACAACTTTCACCACAGGAATGGTTCTGCAAGATATTTCCTTGCAATACATTTAAACTAAACTGGCCTTCCTGACATGCAGTTAATCAGGAAAATAAACTTCAGTAAACTAGTTAATAAGCAACTTTTATTTATTTATTTATAAAAAAAAAAGTATACTTTTCCATTTAAGAGTATGTTGATTAACACAACACATATCATTCTACTTCAAACCAGCACTATACTTTTTTCAAAATATTAAAAGCACATTTGTTTGGAAATAATTATTAGGTTTTCTATTTAGTTTTTTTAAATCACCTGACATACCGTGAACATAATGCATAACACCTGACAATAGACAACTGAAACTAATATTGATCCATTAGTGACTCCTGAGACATTAGTGATTAGCGATCGCTAGTTGCAGACGCCATAGAAAGTCCCGATCAGAAGCAGCTCCACATGGTGTGTTGAAAGCTTTTCTTTTTATT
>CAIGQW010052904.1:0-17228 GCA_903798125.1 Danio choprae | reverse complement strand
CGGTTCATTCCACTGTGGCGACCCCAGATTAATAAAGGGACTAAGCCGAAAAGAATGAATGAATTATGTTTAGAAGGTGTCACGGTGGTGCAGTGGGTAGCACGATCGCCTCACAGCAAGAAGGTCACTGGTTCGAGCCCCGGCTGGGTCAGTTGGGACTTCTGTGTGGAGTTTACATGTTCCGGTTTCCCCCACAGTCCAAAGACATACAAGCTAAATTAGTGTATGTGTGTGAATGCAAGAGTGTGTGGGTGTTTCCCAGTGTTGGGTTGCAGCTGGAAGGGCATCCGCTGCGTAAAACATATTAATGCTGGATAAGTTGGTGGTTCATTCCACAGTGGAGACCCATGATTAATAAAGGGACTAAGCCGAAAAGAAAATGAATGAATGAATGAATTGAAAAAATCTTCTTTATGTTAAACAGAAATTGGGGAAAAATATACAGGAGGGCTAATAATTCTGACTTCAACTGTATATACTGTACAAAATGTCATGCCAATAAAGCACAAGCAGAAAGAAAGTAAATAAGAAATTGACATCCAGTAGGCTCTTGTCATTGAAAAGCATCACCGAAGCGAATCCTCAAACATTCACATGAGATACTGAGCAGATTAAAGCCTATTCATACGAGCCTTCGAAGACTTGATAAAGTCTGAGAGAAAGCCTAAAAAGCTTTCCATCTGCATCCAAAACACTAGCTTTTCTTTCAGAGGTCCCACCGATCTCTGTCTTCTTCCATTCCACCAGCGCTCTCTCTCTCGTTTCTCCTTTCCATCAGCTAATGTAGATTCTGCTGATGGCCTGCCGCCGTCAGCACGTGGTGAAATTGCAGTAGGTCTGAGATGCGTCGGTAAATGACAGCGCTGCGACAGCTCTCTGTGTCTCCGCAGGCCTCGCCACCCTGCGCCGAAAAGCCATCAGAGATAAGAAGAGAATAGACGGAGACAACACACGCAGCCAGTCAAAACACGCACAGGAGATGCTATCGGCACAGACTGTATGGAATCAGCTGAGCCCAGAGGCTGGAGAGAGAGATTGGGAGATGGTGTGTTGGACGAAAAGTAGAGAGAGAGAGAAAGAGAGAGAGATATTGAGTGAGACAGGAGCTGGCAGCTTTTTTTTTTGTGGGCTTAGAAATAAAGGTACAAAATCTGTCACTGGGACGGTACCTTTTCAAAAGGTACACTTTTTTTACCATACAGGTGGACATTAGGGCACACTTTTGTATCTTTAAGTTTCACTTTTATACCTTTAAGGTACGATGTGGTACACATTTGTACTTTTTAGGTATTAATATGTACCTTAAAGGACCTGTTAGGAACAAAAGTGTACCTTTTTAAAAGGTTCTGCCCCAGTGACAGACTTTGTACCTTTATTTCTGAGAGTCTACATGATTTTGTGGCTTTTCAGCACTAAGACAGAATGAAGCTTCTGTGAGAGAAAGGTCATATGCAGGGTCAGACAGAATCTGTGGACATTTTCTTTCAACCCATGCTCATCGTGGATACGCACCCAGGTCTACATTTCTGGGGACAGCGAAATATGTACCCAGAGCTACGTCTATGTGAAGTTTTTGTCTTAGCAAATCCACCAGAGGTCGCTGTGTACACTTTTTGATGATCTCAATTGTCTCTTGTGCGATCTCTTTTCGCGTAAAACCACCAGAGGGCGCAATATACACTTCAACCCATCAGCTTGCTGTCGACAGACTGACCAACTGACCCACCCAACCCCTTCCCTAAACCCAAGAAAAAAGCAATCTAGAAAAGAAAAGTTGTCTCGGCCACGTTTTCAGATTTCACCCTATTTATTTATTTAATTATTTAAATTTTTTGCTTTTGTTTATCCTGGTTTCTGGAACCGTTCTTTGCCAGACTTGAACCCTTCATCGCTTTATGTGTCAAGCTATTGGGCAAACACTGGTAACTGCTAACACCGGAAAAGTCGTCCATATCTAGGTGAGCGGTCAGCGGTTGCACGACAAGGTACAGAAGCTGTCAGCGGCGTCACACCCATAGCATTCGTTTTACAGATGAAATGCAGCCAGACGTAGGTACATATTTGTGGTTTTTCAGAAGTGTAGACAGTGGTACGTAACCACAATGAGCCTGTGTGTGTGTGTGTGTGTGTGTGTGTGTGTGTGTGTGTGTGTTTTGTTGCTATTTCTGCATAGATTGTTTTAAATATAAAAATACACTACAAAAATGCTTCTCTTAGATTTTTTATCTTGTTTGTAGTCCAAATATCTAAAAATTACAAGTAAAAAATGTCTTGTTTTAAGAAATAATATGTCAAAATTTGGGCCTCACGGTGGCGCAGTGGGTAGCACGATCGCCTCACAGCAAGAAGATCGCTGGTTCGAGCCTCGGCTGGGTCAGTTGGCATTTCTGTGTGGAGTTTCCCGCCCATTCCAAAGATATGCGCTATAGGTGAATTGGGTAGGCTAAATTGTCCATGGTGCGTGTGGATGTTTCCCAGTGATGGGTTGCAGCTGGAAGGGCATCCGCTGCGTAAAACATATGCTGGATAAGTTGGCGGTTCATTCCGCTGTGGCGGCCCCAGATTAATATAGGGACTAAGCCGAAATGAATGAATGAATGTCAACATTTTAATTATAATGTCAAGTTTTTTTTCCCCTTAAAACAAGTTAAATAAGGAAAAACTCAGTTAATTTTGACATATTATTTCTTAAAACAAGACAAGATGTTTTACTTGTCTAGAAAATGCTTCTTGATTTAAGAATGTTTTGATATTTGGACTAGAAACACGAGTTTTTTTGCACTGTATACAATATAAAAATAGACAATAAACAGTTGTATGCAAAAAAAACAACAACATTTTATACATATATACATACATAACAATATACAATATGCAGATTTGTGTAAAAAGAAGAGAAAAGGAATTATGCTCAATGATTTTGACAGTGCAGAAACTAAAAACTTAAAACATGAAATAAAAAAAAAACGATGCAAATCCAATTAGATCACCTTGTTTGGAAAGCAAAGCATCTAAAAGATCTACTGAAAGACCGAGAATATAACTGTATTGTAAATATATCATATAAACACTTGCATATTATTCCAAAATTATTACTCAAGTTAATATAAAACTGAATAAATACATTTACATAAGTAAATAAATAGACTTCTTAGAATACGTTTGGTTCTAAATAGACAAATTTGTGCGCGCATATATTCTGTGTGGGCCTTATATTGATCTGTAAATGTATTCAGTTATAATCAGTAATATAGGGCCCTAGAGTTGGCGAAGTGCTATGCGTGACATAAGTGTTTTTTTTTTTTGTCTTGCTAGTTTCAGGCTGGCGCAGGTATAATTTTCACATCCTGTGCCACGTTGTTTAAATAAAAATGCATTTGTGCAGCTATAGGTGTGCTGGTCTGAAAAGGAGCTGTGTTAATCCGAATTATTGGTGCATTGCTATTTTGAGGCAATGGAAACAGACCATGCCAAAAGCTTGCCAGTATTCATTCATTTTCCTTCAGCTTAGTCCCTTATTAGGGGTTGCCACAGCGGAATGAACCGCCAACTATTACAGCATATGTTTTACACAGCAGATGGCCTTCCAGCTGCAACCCAGTACTGGGAAACACCCATACACTCTCACTCACACACATACACTATGGCCAATTTAGTTTATTCAAGTCACCTGCACTGCATGTCTTTGGACTGTGGGGGAAACCGGAGCAACCGAAGGAAACCCACGTGAACACGGGGAAAACATGCTAACTTCACACAGAAATGCCAACTGAGCCAGCTGGTACTGGAACCAGCAACCTTCATGCTGTGAGGCGACAGTGCTAACCAATGAGCTACCATGTCGCCCAGCTTGTCAATATACATTTATGTAATATACATATATAATAGACAATTTCATGATCAGTACAAGGCCATGTTTATGGCTACTCAATTTTCTCACCATTTGCCAGTGTGCGAATAATTAACCTTCGTCCAATGACACCATAGTGGTTCCATTGTTCGATCTACGCAGCATCATGCAAGAGCAAATTTCATTTAGTGATGACATTGCACAAATGCCCTGTTCAAAGTCAGCCATGATTCATTTATTCTATGAGTGAAAGTGTTCATAAATACCGTAGATCCAGACATATGATCTCAACCTGTGTCGGCTCTGGAAATAAAACATCTTTCATTAGGCTATGAATAAAGTTCTACTCATATCTTTAGCGGTCATTTGTTTAATGAGCAGAGGAAAATAAAGTTTCAGTCATACTATCAGCACACCTCTGCATGGTGAAGTTCATTCATTCATTTTCTTTTCGGCTTAGCCCCTTTATTAATCTGGGGTCGCCACAGCGGAATGAACCGCCAACTTATCCGGCATATGTTTTACGCAGCGGATGCCCTTCCAGCTGCAACCCATCACTGGGAAACATCCACACGCACCATGGACAATTTAGCCTACCCAATTCACCTATAGCGCATATCTTTGGAATGGGCGGGAAACTCCACACAGAAATGCCAACTGACCCAGCCGAGGCTCGAACCAGCGATCTTCTTGCTGTGAGGCGATTGTGCTACCCACTGCGCCACCATGCTGCCTGGTGAAGTTCACTTTACAGTTTTTTTTTCTCCTTAGCATGTTACCCTCGCAGAAGATTATGCTAAACAGGGCTTAACTTGTAATCATTCGCAGCTTCCCTTACACCCATGTTATTTTCTTTGATTTGCTTATAAAGAACTAAACTCTTTTAAAAGGACCCATCACACCCTAGTGCTCTTTCTGTGCGGGATGAACCCTGAGACTTTGGCCTGAACATAAAGCACATCTGGGTTTGAGGCAGTCGGAAAAAAAGGGGACGGATGGATGGATGGATGCATGAAAAGAAAGACCAAAGAAAGAAAGGCCAACATCCAAACTCTGAGCCTTTGCCGTTTGGCCCAGACTGAATGTTCCTTCATTGGACGTGAGGTGGATGCCAATGTGCGGTTGGCTTGCTGAGTTTAGCACTAGCCTCATTTGGAAGTCCTCTGCACAACCGGCCGAAACACAAAAATGTCCCCCAAATGATACAATAATAGTCTTTTGTAACCCCCTATGGAGAATGATTCCAATTACATCACTTCATATTGTGTTTTATATAAGAATGACTCCAACTGATGACAAAATTGGCTGCAGAAAAATACAATACACATACAAAATTTAACAAACAACTGTACACTACACTACCCGAAAAAAGTCTTGTCGCCTATCCAAGTTTTAGGAACAACAAATAATAACTTGACTTCTAGTTGATCATTCGGTATCAGAAGTGGCTTATATGAAGGCAAAGGCCTCTAGATTACGCTTATTTTACCAAAATAAAATATGATCAGGATTCTTAATTATTTAATTAGGACAGTAAGGTCTGACTTTGCTTAGACAAAAGTCTTGTCACTTAACAGAAATAATGTACAGTATAGAATATAAAGTCATGGTGCAGTGGAGAAAGAATGAATATTGTGTATGACTCCCATGAGCTTGGAGGACTGCATCCATACATCTCTGCAATGACTCACATAACTTATTAATAAAGTCATCTGGAATGGCAAAGAAAGCGTTCTTGCAGGACTCCCACAGTTCATCAAGATTCTTTGGATTCATCTTCAATGCCTCCTCCTTCCTCTTACCCCAGACATGCTCAATAATGTTCATGTCTGGTGACTGGGCTGGCCAATCCTGGAGCACCTTGACCTTCTTTGCTTTCAGGAACTCTGATGTGGAGGCTGAGGTATGAGCAGGAGCGCTATCCTGCTGAAGAATTTGCCCTCTCCTGTGGTTTGTAATGTAATGGGCGGCACAAATGTCTTGATACCTCAGGCTGTTGATGTTGCCATCCACTCTGCAGATCTCTCGCACTGAATGTGACCCCAAACCATGATTTCCTTCACCAAGCTTGACTGATTTCTGTGAGAATCTTGGATCCATGCGTGTTCCAGTAGGTCTTCTGCAGTATTGGTGATGATTGGGATGCAGTTCAACAGATGATTCATCAGAAAAATCCACCTTTTGCCACTTTTCCAAATGATCAACTAGAAGTCAAGTTATTATGTGTTGCTCTTAAAACTGGGATCGACGACAAGACTTTTGTCAGGTAGTGTAAGGCCAGCAAAATAAATAAAGGCTTATCAAGATTTCAAAGGAAACAAGAAAATGCTTCAAATGTCATGCATTTAATGACACTATGGAAATCTGGCACTTTTGGTCCTATTTACCCCGGGTTTTAAAGTCTGTGTGAACCAGAAGTTGCTGAAACTTTTATTTCAGAATGTTGGTGTACTTCTAAATGAAATGGAATATTGAGCTTTCTAGCTATCTGTTGAGCATCATTCCCTCATAGCAAACTAACGATAAGCAGGAAAGCCCTCAGGTTGATGTCAACACTCCATTGACTTTCATTGAATATTGCCTAAACAAACCTTTTCTTTTTTTCAGTGGATTAACTTGCACAGACTAATTATTCACTTTAAGAATAACAATGTGATTCAGTGTATTCATATTATAACAGTCGTAGTAGACGAACAATGCAAGGGTCAGCATAAACAAGAGGGCAAACACAAGGAAAACCAGCTCAGTGATGACAGCAAGGCAATTTAAGACTCCGCAAAGTTCTGTCGGGAATGAGTATAAATAGGGCTGGGAATTGGGTTCAGCTGGACCCATAATCAGTTCCAGGTATGAGGGATTCTGGGGGTTTGAGTCCAAATGGAACCCAACTAGAATTCGGGTGATGGCTCCCTCTGGTGGTGCGAGAGGGAGAGAGCAGGGGTCTCATTTACAAAAGCTAGCAAAATAAACATTGTTAGATTTAATTTCAAGGGGACTTTAAGTAACATTTCAGCCTGTTTATAAACGGACAATGCTAAATACAGGTGTTGATGGAGTATGAATTGCTCCACTTCCAGCTGTAAAGCAGACTCAGGAGATTGTTTTTGCACGCTTCTTTTATTATAGTACAGTTCACAGAAACAAAGTGACATATAGCACTCACTGTGATGAGCGATAGGGCGCTGAAAGCAGGCATAGTCGATAGTCAGAGAATAATTACATATGAGTTTTCAGGCGATGGTCAGGGCAGGCAGCATAAGATCATAAACGAGTACACAGGCAAGGCTCAGGATAGGCAGAGAACAATTGCAATCAAAGACACAAATAAGTCGGCAACAAGAAAACAGTTCGGGAATATAATAAATCGCTCAGAATTGTCTGCAGGCAAAACAAGACTTCACACAAAACTGAGAGGGGAGTCTGTGTATATATGTGCAACTGAAGATTGCCATCAGGTGCTGGGCAATCAGCCCCAAAACGGGATTGTGGGATTTGGAGTCAAGCAAACCGCGGTGATGATGACTTCTGCTGGTTGGTAAGGGAGTTAACCAGGACCGAACCAATGACACCAGCGGTAGTCGAATGCATAGTTTCGAAAACGCATTTGCGAACACATGAATGTTTTTTTAATATGTGCTGTCTGCTTTCACTGTATTGTATTAAAAAACACAGATCATGGAACTCTGGTGCTCACGGCGACCCGAGTTCGATTCCCGCCTCGAGGTCCTATGTAGATCCTTCCCCTCTCTCTGCTTCCCACACATTCCTGTCAAATACTCTCTACTGTCCTATACATTAAAGGTGAAAACACAGAAAAAATAAGGATTAAAAATAAAAATAAACACAGGTCACAATCAAAATTAAAAGGGAATGCATTGGAGTGGTCGTCAACTCCCGCTTCACCTGATTGGCTAGAAGAGCAGCTGTCAATCTCAACTACTGGACCAAAGATGGTGCTGTGCTGAAGCTTGCTGTGATTATATATATATATATATAAAATCATAAATATTAATAAGAATAAAAATCCTATTCCCTGCTGCATAAAACATTTGCCGGAATAGTTGGTGGTTCATTCTGCTGTGGTGACCCTTGGACTAAACAAGAACTAAGCCGAAGGAAAATGAATGAATGAATAATAAAATAGGTGACATAGTGGCTCAGTGGTTAGCGCTGTCGCCTCACAGCAAAAAGAGTCCCAGCCAAGCCAGTTGGCATTTCTGTGTGGAGTTTGCATGTTTTCCTAGTGTTGGCGTGGGTTTCCTCCGGGTGCTCCGGTTTCCCCCACAGTCCAAACACATGTGACATAGGTGAATTGAATAAACTAAATTGGCCGTAGTGAATGAGTGTGTGTGAATGAGTGTGTATGGGTGTTTTCCAATACTAGGTTGCGGCTGGAAGGGCATCCGCTGCGTAGAACATATGCTGAATAGTTGGTGGTTCATTCCGCTATGGCGACCCCTGATAAATAAGGGACTAAGCGGAAGGAAAATGAATGAATGAATAATAAAATCCTAGAGGATCAGCAATCTGAAATACAACCATAATATTTAGCAAAGTAGGTGAAGTTCCCTCACGCAGGAGTAATGTTCTACACTCATTTCTAGTGCTCTTCACAGTGAACACAGCACAGTGCAGCTCACTTTCAGTCGCAATTCACCCCAAAAATGTCACTTTTCCTCTTCAACGCTCAGTATGTCATTTAAGCTTGAGCTGTTTGTATTGGTGCTTTAGTACGATAAACAATTTCCCAGCTGCGTCCCTCCGTCGAATGCAAAAGAGAAGCCCTGATCTAGACAACTATTACCCACAGTGAGCTTTGATCACATTTCGATACACTGCAGCTCTATTTTCAGCATACCTACAGTATTTCTAGCATATTGCTCCATTTGTAACAGCACATGCCGTCTCCAGGGCTCATGTCAGGCATTCTGCTGTCAGCGTGAAGGGACATTCTTTGTCATTGCTTATAGGTCAGCATCTCCGGCGCGATTAAAGAGCATTTGCCTTTTTTTATTTCTGTTTTTCCGTCTCCACTTAGGCAGCAGCCATATTGTGCGGCTCCCAATTCATTGGGCTGTCAGAGCGCATTAAAAGCCATCTTCATCATCAAATCTCGAACAGGCGCTCTGATGTTCCCTGGCTAACTGAATCAATTCCATCTCTCGGAAAGGTAAAATGTAATTACCTTTTCTGTTTGATTGTTGTTGCTTCTCATTTAAATGACAATGATCTATGTACACTGCGGCACTGACAGCAGGTAAACATGTTTCCCCAGTGCTATTTAATAGCCCTTTCCATCAGTGGTGTGGTGCTTTATGAAAAATGCACATGCACATAGGATTTTTCTGTTGTTGTTTTTTTTTTGTTTTGATCAGGCCAAAACTTGGCAACCCCTATGTGTTGTTGTTGTTGTATTTTTCAAAGAGATGCTGAATGAAACAGGCCCGACTTTGATCTTGTGTGACCTGCAATTGAAATGGATTCACATTATGATTTGTCTATCTATCGGTTAAACCTTGTCTGCTTTTCAAACAGACTGTGTCATGCTTCTCTCTGGAGACCTCCGAGTCGTCTTTTTCGCCTTTGAACAACCACATCGCCTCTGGCTGCCTGCGCCAGAGCGGCTTATCGAGAGCGGGGAGAAATGTTCTGACAGTAATATGAAATTTTTTTGTGGTATTTATGCTTCAGAATGCGCCAACAAGTCAATCATGGTGCATTTGACTACATTAGAGACTTCAAATAAGACAAAAACGCCATTTCTTCCTGATGAAGGTTGAGCCCTTGAAGCTTTTAGCGCTGTATGTCTGTATTATATGACGGTAGTTTGTCCTTTGAAACAAAATGTTCTCCTAATATTTCCCAGACTTTCTTGAATGTGCCCGATTTATGAAACCCAAGCAGCGTTAAGTACTTGAGTAAGTTTACTTGATGAGTATTATTTTGTGGGATTTGTACTTTAATTGAGGGCGACACGGTAGCTCAGTGGGTAGCACTGTCGCCACACAGCAAGAAGGTCGCTGGTTCGAGTCCCGGCTGGGTCAGTTGGCATTTCTGTATGGAGTTTGCATGTTCTCCCCGTGTTGGCGTGGGTTTCCTCCGGGTGCTCCGGTTTCCCCCACAGTCCAAACACATGCGGTATACGTGAATTGAATAAACTAAATTGGCCCTAGTGTATGTGTGTGAATGAGTGTTTATGGATGTTTCCCAGTACTGGGTTGCAGCTGGAAGGGCATCTGCTGTGTAAAACATATGCTAGAGAAGTTGGTGGTTCATTCCGCTGTGGCGACCCCTGATGAATAAAGGAATTAAGCCGAATGAATGAATGTACTTTAATTGAAAATATTTTAAATGAATACTTTTACTTCAATTATTATTATTTTTCCTACACTTTTTTGCCCAGTTAAAAGTATTTTTGGAGATCGTTTCATTCTATCTCCCTTGGATATAGGCTGGGATGTTCGCCTCCATTCCCGGGACATTATATCTAATTCACGGGCATCAGAGGGCCTCTATGAATATGCGGGAGACTTGGGATGTCTGCTTTACATTTGAACCAGAATTGTAGTTATTGAGTTTGTATGCTTTTGTTTATGATGGGAATCCATGTATGACATTGCTGCCATCTTAAAACAACGATTTATTGATTGGCAAACTTGTATCCAACACAAACAAGCTATGAATGTAACATTAAAATGCCAGATTACAAGAGCAGTTACAATGAGCAAACCGTTCTTATTACAAAAAGAAAGCATTGCATTTTCTTTCAACTTTGTTTATAACCTTTTAGCAAAGAAATGTCTACAAAGCAAAAATTATATTTAAACATGATATAAGAATGTTGGGCGTCACGGTGGCGCAGTGGGTAGCACAATCGCCTCACAGCAAGAAGGTCGCTGGTTCGAGCCTCGGCTGGGTCAGTTGGCATTTCTGTGTGGAGTTTGCATGTTCTCCCCGTGTTGGCGTGGGTTTCCTCTGGGTGCTCCGGTTTCCCCCACAAGTCCAAAGACATGCGGTACAGGTGAATTGGGTAAGCTAAATTGGCCGTAGTGTATGAGTGTGAATGAGTGTGTATGGATGTTTCCCAGTGATGGGTTGTGGCTGAAAGGGCATCCGCTGCGTAAAACATATGCTGGATAAGTTGGCGGTTCATTCCGCTGTGGCAACCCCGGATTAATAAAGGGACTAAGCCGAAAAGAAAATGAATGAATGAATGAATATTAGAATGTTTTCTTATTGTCTTGTAACATAACGGTACAGAATGTTTCCTTCAATTGCAACACTCTCATTTTCATTCACAGTCCGTGTTTGCAGAACACAAGGCACGAGTGACATACGATTTTGGTTAAGTCAGTGTCATGTTAATGCCATCCTGTCCTGATTCTAAAGCCTGACGCTTGACGCCTGACGTTTATCCATCATTGTCCAAATAAAGCACATTCAGCAACGTATGTACCTGCACATGCGCCTGTCAACAATTATTATTTTTCCGTTTCTAGCTTAAAATACATCTTCATTCCAACATACAGTCATGTATGCACTTTGTAGACACTCCCTTGACCTCTTTGTTTCTGATTTCATATTCACAAAATGTGTGTTTACTTTGCAGAATCTTTGAATCACTAATAAAACAGACATTTTGACATGTCACCGTGGTTGTTTAAAGTTGTTGCGCCATGTCATCAGATACGACGCTCACATTGGTTCTTGGTTTGGCGCTTTTATTGCAGTCGAAAGTCACTGCAGGAAAGTGGATATGAATCTTCTGACACTGCCGAAACTTCATCGGAGAGAACATTTGATCGCGTCGGTCATTAAGTAGTTGTCAGTGAACAGGTCAAACCAACGATCACAGATTTTAGCCTAGGATTACTGGAATCTTTTATTCATTTTTTTTTTTCGGATTACTCCCTTTATTAATCTGGGGTCGCCACAGCGGAATGAACCGCCAACTTATCCAGCATATGTTTTACGCAGCGGATGCCCTTCCAGCCCCAATCCATCACTGGGAAACATCCATACACACTCATTCACACACTGATACACTACGGACAATTTAGCTTACCCAATTCACCTATACCGCATGTCTTTGGACTTGTGGGGGAAACTGGAGCACCCAGAGGTAACCCACGCGAACAAGGGGAGAACATGCAAACTCCACACAGAAATGTCAACTGACCCAGCCGAGGCTCGAACCAGCGACCTTCTTGCTGTGAGGCGATTGTGCTACCCACTGCACCACCGCGTCGCCCTGGAATCTTTTAGGATTTCCCAAATTTGCCTCAGACGACCCAACTGTGGCTGAAATCACACAGTGTGAGCAGGGCTTTATATACAGTTGAAGTCAGAAATATTAGCCCCCCAGTATTTGCAGGTTTTATTCTAGATTCACTGAATGACTGGAGTCTTTCAAAAGTTCTAAAAAATGTCCTCACGCATAAAACTTTTTAATGAGGAAATAAAAAAATTACTGACCTTTAAACCAAACCCATAATGCCAAGCCTTCTCCTCAGCGTGAGTGTCAGAGCTGTGAATTGGGCGGAAGGTCTGGGTCTTTTCCTGCAGCAGGCATGGCGTGATGCGGGTGAAGTCATTCAAAGCCTCTCAAATCCAGGGGATTCACAACAATCAGACTTCGCTTTTCGAGATGCAAGCTGTGGGAATGATAACAGAGATCAGTTTCTTCTGATTTACACATAAACCCCCTCTTCTGTTTATCCCTGATGACCTTGTCTTCATTGATCTTCCTATCAGCCTTACTGCTGATCAATAATCAATCAGCCTTGCCCTGTTACTCTCTTACCAAAGCATCAATAAAGCGAAGGACTACATTGTTGTCAAGCCACGTCTCAGTCAAAGATGTTAATACATGAAAATATGAGGTGCAATATGTTTGAACTGTGTCCACTTTCAACCATGTCCTGGTCGTTGAAAATTATTTTGAATGCGTTAAAAGCAAAGACCCTCCTTTTCAGGTTGACCATGCACATGCTTACCTGAAAAGAATGAATTACAGCCTCTTTTTTGGCTGTTTATGGAGAACGCAATCAGACGTCATCTTGTCAGTCAAACTATGCAACTTCTATTTATTAGTTTTCCTTCGGCTTAGTCCCTATACTCATCAGGGGTCGCCACAATGGAATGAACCGCCAACTCATCCGGCATATGTTTTGCACAGCGGATGCCTTTCCAGCTGCAACCCAGTACTGGGAAACACCCATACACTCTCACATGCACACACATACACTACAGAAAATTTAGTTTATTCAATTCACCTATAGCGCATGTCTTTGGACTGTGGGGGAAAGCGGAGCACCCGGAGGAAACCCAACACGGGGAGAACATGCAAACTCCACACAGAAATGTCAACTGACCCAGCCGGGACTCAAACCAGTGACCTTCATTCTGTGAGGCGACAATGCTAACAGCTGAGCCACTGTGTCACCGTTATGTAACTCTATAATAATTGATAACTTATAAAGTCTGATCGCTGGTCTTCTGAGCAAATCGTATCCCAAAATGACTACTTTGGCAATGTTTATGTTACACTTTTAAGGAGACGACGTCCGTTCTTGTAGCAACACATTTATTTCTGTTAAAACGCATAGGAAACACAGTTTTATCAAGGAGCACGCCAGTTGTGTTTGCAACGCAGCTAATCACATACTAACTACCGCTTCTTTTTGATTCAGTTACAAACACATAGATATAAACGTGGGCGCCCCCTCCTGGTGACACTGAGTTTCACAGGGATAAATCTATCACCCTATACCTCTGTAATACACATGCATTGTTAGAGAAGATGCCATTATTTCTGAATTAAACGAAATTAAATAGTTAAACAAAAATAAAGATAGGGGGTTGACAGTTTTTATCCCTTAGGACTACATTTACATGTGGTGTTAAGACGCATTATGGTCAACCGTGTCACAAGTAGAAAAGGGAAACACATTTCCATTCGCATCTGATGTTTAAATGTGTTTCTTTTGTCCAGTTGTTCACAATTTTCTGATGAGGGACTGTCTGTCTATGACCTGAAGGCCTTCTCTAATCTTTCACTTTAATAGGCTACCGCAAAATATGCTTGTGCAAAAATTTACTGCACACAAAAAACACACTTTTTGTCAACATTTCTACATTTAAAAGTACTAAATGAATCAAACAGTTTATTCAATGCTAAACCGTTTATTCGAAGATTTCCTAATGTATATAAACATGGTTCTCAAACTCTCTGGAGAGATTTAGTGTGCTAATGAATATGTATATGGTAATGTTGATTTGTTTGGTTCGTCAGCAAACATGCATATATCCACACATGGGATGGTTCAGATCGGATTAATAAAATAATAACAACAGATCTATCACCAAGACATTAAGTATGCTTCACTAACTATGTGTGCCTGGGCTACCTTGCTGACCGGCTTAACACTAGTGTACTAGGCTATGTGTGCCTGGGCTACCTTGCTGACCGGCTTAACACTAGTGTACTAGGCTATGTGTGCCTGGGCTATCTTGCCGAATGTGTACTGTATACTTTACAAATGTGTCGTGTACTCCCGGACACTGATAACATTCGCATTAAGAAGATATACATTTTCAAAGCTTTAGGTTTGTCACTTCCAGCTAAATGAATCAACTATTTATACCTCATACTTCAGTTTCTCATCAAATCTTCTGACCAACCAAATGACACATCTTGGGGTATACTATAGTCGTTGATTCAATGAGCACTGACCACACTAATAATCATTATGGGATGTGTTTTAAGAAATCTCACCAAAATAAAGTATTCAACATTTTTTTGCCCCATTTGCTTTCCCACTTTCTCAAAAGCCACACAGCATATGATGGTTCCTTTGTTATTACTCGGGCAAAGATGTGTTTGAATGCATGTTAATACCATTCAGAAGTGGTAATGTGTCTTTGTGCTGACCCCTCATGATTGGATCACTGAAAACCCACGCTGTAAAATTTATAGTATTACTGGCAGTTTTGGTTAATGAATAAGCGCACGGTTAATGAATAGTTGTAATTGTTAGTTTACAGTGTACTTTTAAGTTATACAGTATCAGTAAAACAGTTTTTTACAGTGCATGTTAATATCAGGCGGAAACAGTGTCTTTTGGTGGTGCAAAACAAGATAAGCCATCCATCTATATGACTTGTTTGTTATTCTTACGTTTTGAGATCGGAAAGTGTGAATGAGCATATTGATTAAAAGATGAAGAGAGGATTGAGTTGCTTTAGCAGAGGTGAGTAAAGAGAGGAAAGGATTAGTTGGAGAAGTGAAGCTGAAGGATAAGACAGGCCGGTGAGGGATCTAATGAGACCTGAGGTGTCTTCTGTCCCAGGGGTCCGGGAGCCTATCAGTAATTACCATCTTGTATTACACTCAGTGCAGAACTACAGGAGGCTGTTTTATGCCTCTTTTCCACTGAGCGGTATTGTTCGATTCTGTGCAGTACCTTTCAGTATGGGTCACCTTGGTCAGGCTTGCATTTGCAACTTGGTCAGGACTGAATACTTTTACTTTTCTAATGCTGTTGTAATATTTTCTATATTCTTTGAAACACAAAAGGTGATATTAGGCAGAATGTACACGCTGCTGATTTTCTATACATAGAAAGTGGGTGCCAAACCCTAAAGACGTCAATACATTTTTTGTCATTGACTCTAATGAAAATGTGGTTTCAGTTACACCCTGAGCATAATATAAACATTAAAAAAATAGATTAACATTTAGGTGCATTTTTGAATCAATGGAGGTTTTGTAGTTACGTGTGATGGTTCCCTCTATCCATCTATCGTCTATCACAGTAATAGCCCTGAGAGCCTTTGCCGGGACACTCCTCGCTGGCCTTTATATCAGTTTGGCCTTAAAAACAGCCCCTGAAACGGATGGCCGTGAAACTTGCGTATTATCCCAATGGCCCTTTCCCATGGCCCTCTCAATCAATCACAATGAAAAGCCCCCAATCGTCTTCCACCGCCCCCCCCTCCACTGCCGCCAGTAAACAGCTTTCTTTTACTAAGTAAATAGAGAGAGAGAGAGAAGGAGAGAGACCTGTGGGGAAACAAAAGAAACAGGCCAATTATCCCTGGCATGGACACTGTCTCTGTCACTGCTTCCCCTTTAAAGGTACTTAGTGTGAATGTAGACGTTTTTTTTTCCTCCAGGAGTGGCTGTGCTTTTTGATTTTTCCCACTGCGTCGCAATGAACACCTTGAGGTTTTGTCATCTTTGCTTCTCACCGAGGTCAATCATGACAGTTGGTTCAGACTGGATAAATAGAAAAATAATAACAAACAGATCCATCACCACGACATATGATTTACTAACTATGTGTGCCTGGGCTACTTTTACAACCGGCTTAATACTAGTATACTAGATTATGTGTGCCTGGGCTATCTTGTCCAGTGTGTGCTGCACAAATGTGTAGTGTGTTTCCAAATCGTTATAAAATTTGCATTTAGAAGATATAAACTTTCTAAGCAATCGCAATGAACACTTTGAGGCTTTCTCATCTTTGCTTCTCACCAAGGTCAAACGTAACAGTGGGTTTAGACAGGATGAATAGAAAATAATAACGATCAGATCCATCACCAAGACATATGTTTTACAAATTATGTGTGCCTGGGCTACTTTTCCAACCGGCTTAATACTAGTACACTAGACTTATATTATATTATATTTTATTATATTTTATTATATTATATTATATTATATTTCTTAATGTGAACAGGCCTGTAGGAAAAGGAAAACCTGAAAACGACTTGTCATCTTTCAAAATGCTTCATAACAGTCATAACACTTTTTATTAATTTATTTTGTATTTTTTTATTTTATTTTATTACTTTTTTTGTGTGTGAACAGGTCTGTACTCAAGTCTGAGAGTCAAGGAAAACCTGAAAACCACTGGTCATTTTTTTTTTAACTGTCATGGTAAGTCATAAACTATTTTATTTTATTTTATTTTATTTTATTTTATATTTTATTTTATTTTATTTTATTTTGTTTTATTTTATTTTATTTCTTCTAGACGAGGCTCGACCAGAAATGGAGAGTAGAAGAAAGTATAGGATTGAGTAGATTCTGTCTGGGCCTGCTTATGGCTTTCAGGAACTTAATTAAAGCATGCTTAACATGATGGGAATCAAAATGAGGAGAGACCTGAAGCGAGTCAGATTTGTATTTAAATGAATGATTTGTATTCAACCGCACGGCGCTGCTTCAAATACAGACATGACGGTAATATCTATCGTCAGTTTATGGCTTTGGCACACCAACCAGCAACCACCAGCTTCTTGTAAATATTTGAGAAGCGCTAATATAGAGTTGGAGTCAGAATTATTAGTCCTCCTGAATTATTAGCCCCTC
>CAIGQW010052902.1:0-14016 GCA_903798125.1 Danio choprae | reverse complement strand
TGTTTACTGTAGGTTCTGTTCAGCAATATATTAGGTAACATAGGCCTTTATCAGCATTTTTAAAGGTTACTAACGGTCCAGTTCCCTGCAGCAATTTACCTTTTTGAATTCTTACTTTAGTTTGGTTTAATGAAGTTTAATTTCATCTCAGTGTGATTAATGCCTTTGCTAAATGTTTTACTAAAATAAATAACAGTGTTTTGGTTAAGTCTTAGATGTAATTTCAAATTAATTAAAACAAATTAAAATTGAAATTAAAGTGTCCCTTCAACCCTGTTACAGTCTTCAACCAGGTCACTGTATTCTCAACCCTGTGACATTAATATTTTTGGAAAATAAAATAAGGAAAACTAATAAAAATAGAAACAATTCTTGCTGAGTACCAACTACCATGTTAAGGCCTAACATTGTAAATATGTGGTTTGGGTAAGACATCTAAATTTTAAAGTTTTTTTTAGAAAAATTAAGACCACAGATGCATAATTTGTATAATTGTAACTTAAATCACATAAAAATCTAAAACTTATCAAAATTGTTAAGTTTTAGCCATTAATCTGATTTGAAGCACATATGAGCAATAGGGAAAATGTTGGCTTTATAGCAAAAGCTTTGTAAAATACTATTATTAACAACTCAGTTTTGTCGGTTACAGGGTTGAGAATAAAAGGTGTGTCCAAACAAGAATAAAACAGAAAATAATATAAAGGCTTTAATGCCTGAGGTGGGAAAATATAATTTTTTGAAAGTTTAAATTGTGCCTAATTATGTAGGCTATTTAAAGATATAATTAATACAGTTTTAAAATTGCTCAAGTTGAAATATTACCGAATGTCAGGAATGACTAAAAATAAACTGTGTAAATAACTGCATGCACTGCAGTTTATGTCTAAACCAGAAGGCCATTGCATATTTTGTTTGCATTGCCATTTAACAACATATGCAATATTAGGCATAAACACATGACATGTTAGTCATGATGTAAGGTTCACAAATGTACTAGGTGTATAAAAGCTAAGAAACTGGTGGAGAAAACTTTAAAGTGAACTTGTGGTACAATGTGGTGTAGTATTTAAATCTAGTAGCATACAGGCCAATTAGTTCCCTTGTAAAATAGCTGCAGTATAAATGAAAATTATTTGCAAACTTGATGTTTTCTTGAAGTCTACTACTGTTAAACTTAAAGTATTCAATAAAAAATGTTATAAAAGGTATAAGTGTGCAAGTTTAGTTCCAAACAAAATACATTTTTATTTGTGTAAGTGTAAAGTGGTGGCTGAACAATAGAGGGCGCTGCACTTCAGGCCACATACAAAAATACTTTTGCTTCCATAACCAGTTGATATTTATATGACATTATTTGATAGAAAATAATATGTTCAAATTATAGGCTTTCCCTAAATGTCCTCTCTGTCTTTTTCTGGGGTGACGAAGTAAAGGTTGGTTTGGAGGACTATTCCCATCTCTAAAGTAATGGTCTCTGCAGGAAAGTAATGAGAGTAACCACATGAAACCGAAACAGAGGGACATTTTTTTTGACCATGCTATCTGACTGGTTTATGTCACAGTAAGGGTTGGGTTTAGGGGCAGGTTTAGGTAAGTGGGGTCATTTTCATTGCTTGGTTTAGAAACACCCACCAGTTTGAAAACACCCACAAAACCTGAAACGCCCACTTTTACTCTACAGGCCTCATTCTTTCTCTGTTTGGTACTGTGTGGTATTGTATCACACCTTGACTAAAAAGTCTTAAAAGCTTTAATTAAATGTAGTATAAATTGTAAATTGTTTATCTATGTTATTTAATCATATTTAATTGCTTAAAATCCCCATTCATGCAGAGTAACATTTCTTTATACAGAGTTTTGCCATTTACTTTATATTTGGTCTGCTAATGAAAATATTTTCAAAGTGCTGGCAAAAATCATCTTCATTGAATTAATGTATTTGTATGAAATGTTGAATGAACAATTTAGTTACTATATCATATTGGTTAGTATCAGTATTCACACATTTTGCATTAGAGTCACAATCAGTTTTTTCCTCCACACATGCATTGATGTCTGAAATGAGACGAACAGATTTAGATGCTGTTTCTGCTTCTACTACTACTACTACTATAATGTTTCCTGCAACTTTTATGCTTGGACCACAAAAGTAAAGTTTACTCAAAAATTCTAAGTATATAAAAAGTCCGAAATAAAGTAGTTTACTGAGATTATGATTCAAAGTGTACTTCCACAAACTACAAAAGAAGAAATCTTAGCAAGTATAAAGGTTATTGATAAAATAGTTTACTTAGTGTACTACAAAATGTATTTACTTGTAGTAAAGTTGCTGTGTAGTTGTGAATAGGTTCCACAAGAACTAGACATAAACAGTATAAATTTATAAAGCTAAATATGTGTCACACCCTTGGCTTGTTCCTGCAGTCCCAATCACCCCTCTCACTCACCATCCACCGCACACCACACGTGAACCCTCACCTGATTACTAATCACTCACACACTATATATACTCACCTCACTCACTCACCGGCTAGAATCAAAGACGGTACAAAGGTTCTCCTTGTCTTCTCTTCTGGATTCTCCTGTACTCTTCTGTGGATGTTCTCCTCCTCCTATGGATGCCAATGTATCAGTTTAAGGGAAGTGACTATTCTTATTTTGGTGTTTACCACTGAACTGAACTCATTTGCTGTTTGTTGAACTGTTTGTGTGTGAGATCGCTCACCCCCTGCAACGCCATTCATCTGCTTTACCTTGCTACTGTTGGGCATCACTAGAATAAATACCCTTGAAGTTTATGCTTCTTTGTCTTCCTTCTGTGTGAGCATGACAGGATTCCAGCCCTGAAGTAGCTGTAATGGTTTCCTCCTACAATGCTCTCTCTACATAGAGGCTAACACTCATTAGTTCCCCAATGAAATTTCAAAAATTGCTTTCATGATTTCCCTTCTCACAGGACGAGCCCTCCAATGGGCGGATGCTCTCTGGAATGCCCGCAGCCCATCAATGGCCACCTATCAAACCTTTGTCAGCCACTTTAAAGAAGTGTTTGCTGTCTCACTCACCCCTCTCTCAGTGCACGATGAACTGATCACTCTCCAACAAGGTAAGACCTCTATCCATAACTATACTCTGCGATTCTGAACACTCGCCACAAATAGCCACTTAAAGCTCAACCATCTACACTCCCTTCCTCGATGTCTTCAGTAAGGAATGAGCCACCCAATTGCCCCACATTGGTCCTGAGATTGTAGTATCAACCTGCTGCCAGATGTTAAATTACCACATGGAAGAATTTACCCTCTTTCCCGTTCTGAACATGAAGCTATGGAAATCTACATCAAAGAAGTCCTTCATCAGGGGTTCTTTAGACCTTCCACTTCACCGGCTGCTTTGAGTTTCTTTTCTGTCGGAAAGAAGGATGGAGGTTTACGGTCGTGCATAGATTATCAAGTACTCAATGATCCCACGGTCAAGTTCGCCTACCCACTACCACTTGTACCAGCCGCCCTAGAAGAACTCTGTGAAGCACGGATATTTAGTAAGCTAGACCTCAGAAGCGCTTACAATTTAATTCATATCCGAGAAGGGGCCGAATGGAAAACTGCCTTCATCACCCCTAATGGCCACTACAAATATTAAGTTATGCTCTATGGTCTAGCCAACAGTCCATTCATATTTCAGAATTTCATGAACAAGATTTTCCGTGACTTTCTTCATCACTTCACCATTGTCTATATTGACGATATCTTGATCTACTCCCGAAACCTTGCAGAACATCATTCTCATGTAAAGCAAGTCCTCAAAGCCGAGAAATAAAACTATTCCTCAAAGCCGAGAAATGCGAATTCCACAAAACCTTCCAATCTGCTTCCTCGGGTACGTAATCACTGCTGAGAGGGTCAGCATTGAAACTGGTAAAGTCGATGGCGTGTCCAAATGGGAAGAACCCAAGACGGTAAAAGAGCTACAGAGATTCCCTGGGTTTGCCAACTTCTATCGATGCTTCATTAAAAACTACAGTCTCCTCTCAGCCCCTCTATCTTCCCTTCTTATAGGCGGCCGACGTATGTTAGTTTGGAACACAAACTTCTGCTTGAGTTGCTCGAAGGCTTAAGCACAGCACCCACCCTCAGACATCCAGATCCCACAAAGCCTTTCATAGTGGAAGTTGATGCAGCCAATGTAGGAGTTGGTGCTATTCTATTCCAATGGTGAACCTTGAGTTCTTTATCCATGTGCGTAATACTAAGTTGACACCCACTGAACGCAATTATGGTATTGATAATCGTGACCTACTAGCCATTAAACCCACCCTCGAAGAGTGGCAACACTGGCTTGAGGGAGCTCAATTCCCCTTTACAATAATAACTGACCACAAGAACCTCCAGTACCTTCGTAGTGCAAAACACCTAAATGCCTGTCAAGCTCGCTGGTCACTATTCTTTGCTCGCTTTAACTTCCAGATCACCAACCAACCAGGCCATAAAAATCTTAAAGCCAATGCCCTTTCACGCATGTACTCCCCAGATCCCCATATCAACACTCTTGAACCAGTTCTACCTTCCTCTGTCTTCCTAGCGCCCATTTTATGGCAAGTGGATGAGGATATTCGCATTGCCACATCAGAAGAGCCAGCGTGCCCAGAATTTCCTCCAGGTCTCAGCTACGTTCCCACCAGACTCTGTCTTCAACTACTGAATAGTACCCACACTTAACTAGGTTCAGGACACCCTGGCAGCAGGCGAACCCTCTTACTCCTCCGTCAGAAGTACTGGTGGCCGAACATGACCAAGGACATCGCCCAGTATGGCCGAGGATGCTCGGTTTGTGCCATTACCACCACTCTTTATCCACTACCTAGACCCACATCAGGATAGACTTTGCCACTGACTTTACTTCCTCACAGGGCAACACTACAATTCTTTTAGTAGTAGATTGCTTCTCAAAAGCCTGTAAATGAATCCCTTTTAAAGGTCTTCCCACGGCTCTCGAGACCTGTTTAACCACACATTCCGTAATTTTGTGTTCGACAGGGGGCCTCAATTTATCTCCAGGGTCTGGCAGGCGTTTTTTCCAACTCCTGGGCACAACCATCTGTTTGTCATCTGGTTACCACCCTCAAACCAATGGACAGACCTAGTTGTAAGATACAAGAAATCTCCCGTTTCCTCCCGACATACTGTACTCACTATCAGGACACCTGGAGCCAGTATCTACATTGGGTTGAGTATGCACAAAATTCCCTTCGCCACACTTCCACTGGTCTAACCCCTTTTCAATATGTCCTAGGTTACCAACCATCCCTGTTCCCATGGACCTCCAAAGTGTCCGCGGTAGATGACTGGTTCCGAGAAAGTGAGAGGGTGTGGGACTCAGCACATGTTCATTTTCAGCAGGCAGTACAGAGGTATACTGATACCGCTAATCGCCACAGGTTACCTAATCCCGTTTACAACCCAGGAGATAAGGTATGGCTCTCCACCAGGGACATCCGCCTTCATCTGCCCTGCCGTAAGCTGAGTCCTCGCTACATAGGACCGTTCACTATTCACTCCTAAATTAACCCTGTCACACCCTTGAAATTTATCCTTCTTTGTCTTCCTTGTCTGTGAGTGTGACAATATGGGCCAGAATATTTATTTTACATGTGTTAAAGCCCCTCTGGCACCTATGATGAAAATCATCTTTTGTAAGCTGTTTGGACAGAACTGTGTGTAGGTATAGTGTGTCCACAGTCATATTAGAGTGATATAAAGGCAATAAGTCTTTTTTTTTTTTTTACTAAAATTAAAATAGGATTCAAATCCCTCCCATTTTGAGGCCGACCACAACTTGACGAAGAAGTGTGGTTTCCCCGCCCACTGAATTGATCGACAGCCTTGATTAACATGTCTCCGTAGTAATGTGCATAATCATATCAACAAGACAGGACGTGCGCAAAGGAGCTGGGTTTAAAAGATTTGTTTGGCTCGTTGTGATCATTAATAATTATCAAATGTGATCAAGAATGAGTTTGAAACGTTTTTAAAACATGCATGTGTGTAATGAATAACAGCGATTTACTTCAGCTTTAGTTTATCACCACATGTCAGTACAATTATAAAAGAAGACGCTTCAATCCCGGTTCATGGACATTAACTCAGGTTTTGTTTTGTACATTAACAGAACTGATATCCTTACAGAAGTGGATATTAACGTGTATCCTGTCACATTTGGCATGCAAAAACAGTGCAAAGTTAAACACGCGCGCTGTGTGTATCTGTCTGTGTGTGTGCATAAAATTTGGAATGACATTGTGTGTGACTCAAATGTTAGGCGAGATCTGCTTTTTTCATGTCTATCTGTTATCTGACGCAGCTGCCAGCTGAGGCAGAGACTGAGGCACACTCTCACAGGGACGTGGAAACGGTGGGCGGGGAGAACCTCTATTAAAGGCACAGGTCACTAAAACAGCTACATAGTGTTCAAAGCAGAAAATCCAACATTCTAAAAGGTATAATAAATAATCTGATAAGTGTTTTGAGTTGAAAATTTACAGGCAAATTTTCTGGACACAAAAGACTGATCTTAAATCTTGAAAAGGGGGTAAAATAGGTGCCCTTTAATATAATTTTCCTTGATTTAACTTTTTTCTGTAAGTTGGATGTTGTAACTTTGTTCTATGGGAAATACATTTGGATTTAATTATTAAAATAGACTGACAAAAATGCCAGTTACTTACCATCACACTGAATTCCTTGTCCTACAATAAACGTCTCCTTTCCATTGTTAGGAGTGTAGCCAGTTCTACATCTGCAGGCATAACCTCCTTGATTATTGACACATTCTGCATTTGGACCACAATTATTGCTGGTATTCACACATTCATTGATGTCTGAAATTAAATGAACAGAAATTCAGATGTTGTTTCTGCAGCACAGCTGTCACATGAAATACATCACATAACATTCATTAAATTTGCCTGCTTAAAAAAATTGTAGTCATGTTGAATAACACAACACCAATCCCACAAATTGTTGGGACCGTTTGTAAAATGCAATAAAGTCAAGAAAATGTAATTTGCTAATTCTCTTTAATCTTTATTTGCTCAACAAAAGTTTTTTTAAAACCAACTAAGCAGTTTTGCATAAAGGCGTTCTCTTTTAGTGCAAACAGAATACCTGTAAGCACAAACAAAGTGTGTTACTTCTTTGGTGAGTACTTCTCTCTGATGTTGCCAGAGAGTAATATCCCCGATCACCTGGACTCCCATCAGCACTCATCATCAGCACCGGCAGCCAAGCTTCAGTGAGCTACAAACTCCCGACTTACCCAGACGCTAATATATCTCTTCCTCTCTCTCTCTCCAGATTTGAGCACTTAAAACAGCATCGACAACCCTCACCAGACTACACCCAACACACCCCAGAGAACACCTTAACTCACCATCCAGAAACCTTCCCCGACCACTACTTACCTTTTCATCTGCACTCACCTTCTGGATTTGTAAATAAATCACCCTCCGGGCCTATTTCTTGATAATTCGCAGTCTTGTGTTGTCTTTGACTCCTCTTCCTGCCACAACTGGTGGATAATGCAGGTAGAATAGAGGAATCAATCAAACAAACAAGCTGTGTGATTCACTAAAAATAACATCTGTCATCTGTGTGTGTGTTTCAGCGAGCCGGCCGCTCTCCTCACCCCTTCCCTCCGCTTCTTCGCTATGAAGACCAGAGAAGTCACAGACATGACAACAGGCATTTACTGAGCAGCTTGCAGCTAAACAAGAAAGAATGGAGGTGAGACTGTTAGAGCTGGCAGAAAAAGTACAGCTTTCAGAGCCGAGCACTGCAGCTCATCACCATCTAACTAAGCTCAGCGACCTGGATGACATAGATGCTTACCTGCACATATTTGAAAGGATTACGAAGAGGGAAGTCTGGCCAAAGTGTGACTTGGTGAAAATAATAGCTCCATTTCTGACTGGGGAGTCACAGCGGGCTTATTTTGCTTTAGAAGCACAATGAGGCTTCAAAACAAGATATCCTGGCGTGAGTAGGATTATCACCGGTGTAACTCATGAACATTCAATGGCGTCTCCCCGTTATCCCGCTTGTGGCTCCTTGGTGATAACCCTAGCACTATCCAGGTCACGGTTGCTGCGGTCGCTCCCTCGGTGGCTCCGGGGGCTGGTGAGTATGAAGAATCCAGAGAGTCTGGCGACCCTACTGGGGGTGGTGGAACTGCCAGAAGTCAACGAGACAGGGGAAATAGCCGCCGTGCAGCCCCGTCAGCTACTCCCGATACATGCGCCTGGCTGGCTGGATGCATCATACATTTTACAGTTCCCCCTGGCACCCGGGAGCGAAAAGTGACAGTAAATGGAAAACCACTATTTGCTACACTTGACACCGGGAGTTCAATCACCCTAATACAGCCTGGCATGGTACCAGACAACCCACAAGCTGAAGCAAAGATACCAATTACCTGTGTTCATGGTGATACAAGATAGGTTCCTGCACAACAGGTCATGATAGCAGCTAGCCCAGGTGCGTGGTCACTCTATGTGGGGGTGGTAACCGACCTCCCTGTACCTCTCCTCCTGGGAAGAGATTGGCCAGGTTTTGAAGCACTGCTTACTAGGTCAAACACCTCAAAGAAAGGAAAACCACCCTGCCGTCCCCAGGCTCGACCACCACAGGACCGCCAACCAGCATTGATGGCCATTAAGAGTGACAGAGGGGGTGAGTCAACACATTCTTCAACTAACCTGTTTCACGATATATTCTGACAGATAACAGCAGGAGGGTCTTTTGGCAAAGCACAGAGAGATGACAACAGCCTAAGGAACTTGTCTCAAGTAAGAGTAGTAGATAACAAGAACAGATTGCCAGCGCCTCACCCCCTCCTATATTTTGCTATAGAGAATGGTCTGCTGTACTGTGATGGGAGGAGAAAAATACACTCCTGGTAGCACCGAAGTCCAAGGTTCACATAATCCTGGAGATGGCACACTCCCACCCTATGGCTGGCCACTTGGGGGCCTCAAACACCACCCAACAGATTCAGGATCGATTTCACTGGCCAGGACTTGAAGCAGAAGTGAAGAGGCACTGCCAGGCATGCCCAGTCTGTCAGAAAACTTCACCACACCGGCCTCCCCTCAGTAGTTTTATCCCACCACCCATCATCAAGGTACCCTTCAATTGGATTGGAATGGATCTGGTGGGCAACTGCTGAAGTCCGTTTGGGGATATGAACAAATCCTTGTCATCGTGGTTTATGCTACATGCTACCCCGAGGCGGTACCTTTCAGAAAAGCAACATCTAAGGTGATCGTTAAGGAGCTATTTCTTCTGTTTAGCCGTATGGGCATCCCCTCTGAGATCCTGACCAGTGTTAATTTCGTTGACGAAGACTATGACGAAAAATATTCGTCAACGAACATTTTTTACAGACGAAAACTAAATAAAAACTAAATAAAAAGTCAGATATGATGCCGAAGACGATGACGAAATTTAACTGACACTTTAGTCAACGAATAAAAACGAGAGGAAAATGTTGGGGTGGGACGAATGGAGAAGAGATCCAATAAGAACTACCCTTTTGTGGGGAAATCCAATGAGAGTGAATCTTTTAACGGCAGGTTAATCTTGGCAAAGTCATTTTCAAAAGCCACGGTTTTCAAGTTATGAGGACGTTTGTTATACATTATATTTAGTTATACATTATACTTGGTTGCAGAGTCTTGGTTACAAAGCTTTGGTTAATTTAAGTTGACTTTTCTCGTTAGCAACACTCGGTCCGAGGGCAGCTGTATGTCGCATGAACAGACAGACAGACAGAAATGTCAGAGCTTAGTCTAGGACGAAGACGAAGAATTGACATCTAGTCAAACTTCACATATGACAACAAGGACAACAAGAGCGTCTGTAAAAATGTGGAGTAAAAATCGCTGGGAAAAACACCACCAACTTGAAGCGACATTTACAGACGGCTCATCCAGAAATACACATCAAGGTATGCATAAACGCTAACGGTAAGGTTATTCTATCTGATAAACCACCGTGATTCTGCTAAACTTGGAATAAATTAGAAGCCAAAACAAATTAACTTTGAATAGTATTGATTAAACGAATTGTCTCGTTGAATTAATTAATATAAATATGTTTACTATTATAACAGATGTTGTGGTGTTATATATGACTCGACAAAAGGTGTGTGTGTGTTCGTGTGTTCGTGTTTGCACACGCTGGCACGCACGTTATATGGAAAGAAAGAAGAAAAAAATCACAACTTTGTAAATCAATTATTATATCCTCATATGCGTTTCATATATTTCAGGGACAATGCATATCTTTTGCCAATATGTCGCCGCAACGTCGGCACATGATCACAAAATGCTGTCCGGCTGATGTTGTCATGACGCAACATGACAACATCATGTTGCGTCATGATGAGAGCAGGTCTTATGGTTATTTTTGTGAAAAAGACTCATGTTTTTGACATTTAATACAATAAATGTTTTTATTACAACAATTAGATATGTGCCTGTATTCTCTATATGCTTCCATATATTGTAATATACTTACAAATACGTGAATTATGGAGAAAAATCTGCTAATATTTGGTCTACTAAAACTAGACTAAGACTAAAAGACTTAAGACTAAACTAAGACTAAAACTCCTTTAATATTTAGTCAACTAAACTAGACTAAGACTAAAAGATTTCAGATGACTAAAATAGGACTAAAACTAAATTGTGTATTATTCCAAAGACTAAGACTAAGACTAAATCAGAATTTGCTGTCAAAATTAACACTGATCCTGACTGACCAGGGAACTCCATTCATGTCCCGGCTGATGGTGGACCTCTGCCACATCCTCAAAGTGAAACACCTCTGGACATCAGTGTGCCATCCTCAAACAGACAGGTTAGTGGAAAGGTTTAATTAGACTCTGAAAAAGATGCTCTAAAGAGTGGTGGCAGAGGATGGGCGCGACTAAGACCTTATGGTCCCGTATGTGTTGTTTGGCATCCGTGAGGTTCCTCAAGCCTCCACCAGCTTCACCCCATTCCATCTACTGTTTGACCGCCAGCCCCGCAGTCTCATGGATGTAGCCCGACAGGTCTGGTAACAGGACCCAGCCCCACACAGATCAGTAATAGAGCACGTACAGATCATTAGGTGGAAATAGACAGTAATGCCTCTAGTCCGCCAACACCTCTCTGAAGCCCCAGCGCACTCAGAAAAGACTTTTTGACTGGCCTGCCCAACCCCATGAGTTCCATCCCAGCGACAAGGTAATGATACTGGTCCATCTGGTACTGGAAACATCCATGGTATTGGAAACATCCAGCTTTGATGGGGACCAAATGCCTCGGGTGGATGAACACCTGGTCTCAACACTCGACCTCACAAAAGGATACTGGCAGGTACCCCTCACACAACAAGCAAAAGTGAAGACCACTCCTAGGGGCCACTGGCACTACCGGGTCCTTCTCTTCAGGCTGCATGGGCCTCCTGCCACATTCCAGAGGATCATGGACATTTCGTTAAGACCCCACCAAACATACGCAACCACCTACCTGGACAATGTGATGATCTGCTCGAGGTGTTGGGAGGAACACTTTACCAATCTGTGGAGGGTGCCCCCGGAAAATCCAGCGGGCTGAACTCACAGCCAACCCAGAGAAATGTCATTTCGGGCACGCAGAGGCGAAGTACCTGGGATACCACATTGGTCGGTGACTGATCCAGCCACAACAGTCTAAAGTTGAAGCTGTCCAGAAGACCCTCCGACCCATTACAAAATCCCAGGTATGTGCATTTTTGGGGTTGGTGGGCTACTATCTATGTTTTATCCCCTAATTTCTCATCTATAGCCAGCCATAGACAGACCTGACAAAGAAGGGACAGCCAGAGAACATTCTATGGAGCTCAGCAGCAGAACAGGCATTCCTGAAACTGAAAGAGGCTCTGACCTCTTCCCTGGTACTGCATGCACCTGTTTTTGGCTGCCCCTTCATCCTCCAGACCGACACAGAAAAGACAGAAAGAAAGGTATCGGGGATGGGAATGTCTGAGCTGTGCTGTCAACACATTTTGTCATGTCCACGCCTGCTCCCTGGAGTGCTCCGGAGTTTCTCATAGATTCTTCTGGATTCTAGTCTGGGTTCTAGTCTTCTAGGGTGCAACATTAGGCTACCAGCTTTTATAAAAATAGTTTTGTACCCACCCGGAGCGGAGTTATCCAATGAGAAGTTAAGTCCCCGAAGGCACGTTTTATAGCATTCTGGGTGTAAACTGATGCAGAAATGTTAAAGGCTTCTTAAAATGTTAACATGTTGCAAACATATTAACATAAAATGTAAACAATCATTCAGTCCTTCACCCTGGTGACGGACCATTCTCCCCTGCAGTGGATGGCAGTGACAAACGACACCAATGCCCACATCACCAGGTGGTTCCTAGCGCTCAATGAGCAGGTCTGTCTAGTAAGTGTCCCTCCCACCCTTCCCTGAGCACTACTTAGCTTTTCATCAAATAAATCACGCTCCAGGGCTATTTCTTGATAATCCGCAGTCTTGTGTTGTGTTTGATTCCTCTTCCTGCCACACTTCTCATTTAGTGTATTTGTAATTACACATAGAAATCGAATATATGGCAATATATACAAACCACATATTAAACATATATAAACAATCATGTCCCATACATATATGCTACATAAATTTTAAAATGTTGCAAAAATGGCAGCTTTCATATATGTAACATATTTTCCAAAAAATGCATATACATTATATGAGAAATGCATGTCTGTGCAATGCATTCATATACAGCTGTAGCGAAATTAGCTCAGTTTATGAATATTAATAATTAATAACAACAAGTTATTATTAATTACGAATATTCAGAATTAACGTATAGTTAATTTTATCAATATAAATCTAACAATGACTTCGCCCGCTCGTCTGAGTGGACTCTGTAATTATTTATTTATTTATAAAGGGAATTATAACTACTTCTTGTGAAGTAGATGAACAGTTTAGAAGTTTTAGTAAACTTAATAAGCTTGTAGCAAGGGTCTATCGTTAAAGTGACCTTTTCTGTGAGGCAAAACAAAGACAATCCAACGTGGTTATAGCGTGATTTATTGACTAGTCTAACATATAACAAGCAAACGTACAAAACATAACAACAAAAACATAGAAAAGAAAGAAAGTGAGGAAATAAAAGAATTTAGATAAAAGAATGGCAAATTTAACTCAGTTCCACACCACTATTAAGGACCACCAAGACTATACAAAAACACCTTTTTTGATAAAGGGGCACAGCATAACGCACGACTAAATACCTGAATTTAGTGGGTCTGTCTCTCTCTTGTCCTGCGAGTTTCTCTGATGCTTGGAAGACGAAGTCCTTTAAGAAGTCCCTTCTTGCTGACATGGAGTTGCGATGCAGATCGGAGGATACGCGAGACGCAAACTTTAAACTGAGTTTAATTTGCCGGAAAATAAGAAACGTGGACTCAGGCGAGTCACGTGGGTACAGAAACGCGGTCTGCCCCTTTCGTGTCAGGGACACCTAGGCGGGGACCTTCTGCCGGGCCTTTCTGCCAGACCTTTCTGCGCAGATTTTGGGGAGTAGATGGGTTTTAACTATTGGTCGAGTCACACCCATTCTCTACTGACTAACCAATGGTTTCATGGCAAAGTTTGAGCGGGAGATTTCTTTTGTCTCTCGGCCACTCATATGCATAATAAGTATCCACCCTGAAGAGATGGACGGACTTTAACTCAGAGCATTAAAGAATGTAAGCCATAAAAGTTATTATCATGCATCCTAGATCATGAGCTGTAGGATTAAGTGCGGAGCAGAATGATACCAGACATGACACGTTTAGGAATACATAAAACATAATTCATGCATTCTTAGTTTGTCTAATGCTTCAATGTCTAATGAAACAGGGCATATACAAGGGTAAGATTTAGGAGAAAGTTAAAGAAGAGAATACATAGTTTACAAA